>JAGDQP010023943.1:0-28541 GCA_022664845.1 Lepisma saccharinum | reverse complement strand
AATTGGTTCAGTAGAAATCGCTTGGCGACTGGACAAAGGAAAGCCCCATAAAAAATCTATAGGGAGGAAATTGCGATTCTCCTTTATACAGAGTTGACGAGGAGGAGAGAAATGCGAATGCTTCATAACATATCTAGACGTAATTAGGAACATTTTAAAAGACAAATCGCAGTAGTAGAAGCAGCTGGGCGACTGAGCAAAGGTTTTACGAAACTATTAAAAATAAATAGCTTAATGAGGTGAATTTATGCCTTTCATTCTCATGCCATAGGTTTTGTGCTGGACAAATACCGTGTGCGTGGGATTTCTCGGGGTTCTCCCGTTCCCTCCTCCCACTTTCTTCATTCCACCGATTCATCTCATCATCATCCATCCAGCCTTAGCCAAAGTTACTTTAAGGCCTTAAAATTAAATTCAAACATTCAAATTATGCCTTGTATTATTATTGAATTCGTGAAACATGATGGTGAAAGTATGGCAAAATAATAGAGCAGGTATTTAAATCTCAATAATATGTTGTTATATTGTCTTTCTATAGTTATAATCGCAGTTTGAATAAGTGTGTTCCTATCTTCGTCCGTTTTATGTTTCTCCTTATAACATCTACATTTCTTCACATGTTTTAACATAAAACCTCTGCAAGGAAAGTTGTGTTTCGTAAAGAATTTGGAATTCTTGCTCTTAGAATACTTTATGTATTGCTTGGACACGTTTCTTGCGGACAGTAAACATTAATGAAATCAATACGTAAATGTTTCTGTGCACAAGTACATTAAAAGAGGATAATAATAATAATTATTATTATAAACAGATAACACTTAAATATTCTACTGCATTTTCTTTTACAATCTATGAACGGAGTTAGCATGAGTACCAACATAAACTTTGTAACGCGAAACGGGAATTTCCGGTACGCAAGACATCTATCAGATTTTATGTGATAGTTTCATTGTTGACGGAAGTAATTAAGACAGAGCGGAAGTAAGGCGAACATAGTAGCGAAATATTCCCACAGTATACCCACCATGTCGTCCATGACAAAAAGGATAGATTGAAGTAATAGTCCTCATTTATCTATGGTCCATGACCACCAGCCGAACACCGAGACGAATTTCTCAAACTGACAATTTTTGTTTTTTAATTTCTTGAAGGAAGATTTAAAAGATAACGGATAACAAGCAGTCATATACACTATCTATTATAGTAGTCATAGAGGTCAGTTGGACCAAAAAAGTCGAATTATAAGAAAACAACGCTGTAATTAAATTTAACTAAATATTTTCTCAAATATATACTGTTAATATTGGGTTGGAAATGCCGGTAAACTCACTCTTCAGAAATGACGAGAAGCAGAATAAATAATTATCATCAATCGAAAGCTGTTTATCCTTCAATGTAAGTACTGTTTAGGCTTCAGTTTTAATTCGATTCTGGTTTGTTTTTTCCTCAACGCATTACTTCCTTGAAAACAATCTTTGACCAGCATTCGTCTTCTTTAGTTTTTAACATATTTTCGACAATCCAATGCCTCACACGATACTGTGTAAACAATTATCTAACCCGTATCATTTTCTGTACATATCTGCGGCACTGCATTCTTGTATATCCACAGTGTATTAGACTTTAGTATCCAGATCCAAAAACGCACACTCGAAAGTCATTATTTAAATAGTAGTTGCCAGCCACGATGGTCGAGTGGTCTCAGTAGGCTTCAGTTCGCGAGATACTAAAGTCCCGGGTTTTGTATCCTGGCTGAGGCATGGATATCTGTTGAATTTTAAATGTAACAGCTTATTTGATTAATATGTGCCGGTTACTAAAATGACTCATAAATACGAAGTTGAGCGAAGTGAATAGTATCAGGATAATTATTCCAACAATTATTAATGCTTTGTTCAACTATCGAATATTTAACAAAATTATCCACTATTCATGTTATTTATGTAATAATTTATCTATTTATCGCTGAAGATTTTATTAAAACATGCTATTTACAGCCTTTACAGCAGCTTAAAGTTACAGGTTCTTGAAGTCATTGAATACTTCGGAAGAAGAAACACAGAGCAAGCGATTGTGGTCTCATTTAAAGATATCATCCCGGCATTTGAATAAAGATTTTTCCAGTTAAGAGGGCAATATGGTGTCGTTAAGTCGCCACACTCGTATAATTTATTATTTATGGATACTTCTTCATAATTTTAGTGACAGGTATATTATATGCAGGACTGTAGGCGAGGGTATACGCAGGTATACGGCGTATACCCTCTGATTAACCTTACACATTACCGTATACCTTCTGCAAAGATGCGTATGCCATCTACTGTCTTTTCGTTTATCTATTTTATTTCCATATTCATCCAGTGAGATTATTACGGTCAGGTACTTTTGGTTCCACTTGAATAAAATGTTGAGCATATTATCGCAATCTATTGACTACAATAATAATTTTGTAGAAATACACACATTCAATTTCAGCAAAACTTTTGCTGGCTTGGGTTGTCTTCTAGTGCAGGTCTTGAGTAGTATGAGATGTGACGTGTTTTCAAAAGCAAGGTAGAAGTTTGACTTTTCGATACGTGGAGTAAGTCTTACAACAGGCTCAGCAAGTGAATCTTATATAGAATCTGAGTGTTAAGTAATATAGATGCTTCGTAGTTATGCGAAAGTCTCAACAATCATCTTATTTCTCATTCTCTCAATGCAACAAATTAAGCATATAATTTCATTGTTATTGTCAAATTGAATAATCAATTTTGTTTTTGTTTTTGTTTTTTTTGTAAAAATTAAATAATTATTTCATCCCTATATTTAATAGAAAGATGGATTAAAATTTAATGGAAACATTGTTTCCGTTTAATGATTTACAAATTAAAAGATTCCCAGCATATACTCTGAAAATTGTAGGACTACAGCACGACAAAATTATAGCACAGAATCACTTAAGCTATTCTCTTCGGTACGCAAGGTCAAAGGTTTAGGTTGCAGAGAATCAACTGAAGGAATTATCTTAAACCAATTTTACTTTTTTTTTTTTTTTTTAAACCTTAGAAGCTCTAAGTGTTCTTAGAAGCTCACAGTTCTTAAAGCAATAGTTCAATCAATTTTAACAGTCTAATCCAGGAATGCTGAGTTAGGGACACAGGAGTTTCAGCCTCTCCAAAGAATGTAGGTCCCGTCCTTAGGACGTTATCATTCCATCATCATGATCGTACAAACCACTATCGGTTCACCTTGCGCAAAAATCATCAGGTAATAAACCTGGATCCGGGCAGATCATCATCATTAACAATATACAACTGCCCGCACATGCAAAAAGGAGTTTCAAAAGTAAACCTGAAGAGAATTAGTTGCCACGATAAATTTCTTTCTCATGTTATGGACTCGAAATGAATCATACCACCCACACCCTTGCTATTTACATACAACAAGTACTGCGTGACTACCATGTCAACTCCAACAAAATGCTAAATAACCAATTTTGGAAACGAAAGTATTGCAGCTCCGAAACATAACTGTCAACTACACATTCATGCGAATATTTCACTACCGCCTTTTACAGTATGGTGACATGGGAGAAAGAAACTGTGGAATAACTTAAATCTCTAAGGAAGGTATCGTCCCGTTACTTCTGCTATTATACTATCGAAATAAATATCAACATTTGACAGATACGATATATATATGACTCCTTAAACACAGATGCATAAGTTGTAAGTAAAAAACAAACTGGGTCAATACTTAGCAGAAAATAAGTGATAGTAGAATAGCAAGATGATTGAGCTACTGAGCGAAATTAAATACTACGAAGAAACATGATTAAAAACAAGAGTATCGACACTAACCAATACCAGGTAAGATACAAACTATATGCACAACCAAAGCATTTGAGGCATCATCTTAACATCCACAAATGAAGCTCTCATTCTTCAAATCGTTTATTCAGGATGAAAAACTAAAAAGACAATAGCAACAATTTAAACAGAGTACGAGACAAAAGTACTATCCTGCCACATACATACAAGCCTTACAAAAGCTAAAAGTATTTCTGTTCATTCGATATAAAAATCTACACCGTTGAACCAATGTGCAGCACACTTTGCATAACAGCCATAACTTCCTTATTCGCCCACAAAGTCACATTAAAATGTTATTCTGATCATTAGCACGTTTTCAAGGAGACCCACGACAAACACGCAGAGATAGAGGATATTATTGTTCTCGCCAAATTAAAATTCTGAGCTAACTACAGTTTTCCATAAAAACGAAAGAATTGAAGGCATAGGTGCAATAATAACTTAACTCTAAAAATAAAAAAAAAAAAAAAAAAAACGCAATTCTTCAAACCTTCTACAAGCAAGGAGTTTACTAAGGATTATTGGCTTGTATGAATGGCTCGACGAGGAAATGACTGTCTTTTTTTTAACATCGTGAAATTTTACTTTTGAGTGAACACTGAATGAATCGGAGCACCGTGTTTTTCTGCACTAGAAGCAAATATGATACTCGTTGCAGTTTAAGAATGTGCACTAGTTTGTCTCCATCCTCTCCCATACAACGGCAAGACTCTTTCTTAACATCGTGTTCTTGTAAAAAAATATGTTGGTTACAATTCTAAAATTATTATTGTTTCAGTGACCAACCTATGTTGACGCCTGGTAGCTTGGCTTCCTGCGAAATATACAAATTCTGTCTGCAGTTATATTCGGATAAACGAGAAAAACCAAAAAAGGCGACAAAACAAGATTGGCAAACAGCATTGCGATATTTGTAGTTTATGACAACAAAAATGTCCCTACCGAAATATTCCACTGGATCTCGCAGAAAACACGCGGTCCTTATCCCAGTCTCTAGATTACTATACACAAGGGATTTGTCAAGAAGACTGTTTACTTAAAAAAAAAAGACGAAGAAAAAAGTTGCCCACGATGTTCAAAAACTTCAATGCTCTCATCACTGAAAAAGTGATCCTCCTCTTTAGCTAGTTGTAATGGTTATGGATGAGCATATAGCGCCAATAAATCACGACAGGTGCCAGGACGACTTCGGCAAAGGAAGCACAACGTAATAGCCTACATATGTGAAACTTTCACGTTCAAGGTCGGTAGTTGTTTTACTCCGTTCTCCTAATTTGGCAGAATCCGGACAGGATATTCTGACCAACCCATACACCTGGAGACAAAAACGTTTTCCTGTCCCACATTCTTTTGTTCCTTATGCAAAATTGCACCATGATTCTTTTCTACCTTCATAATCTACAAACAACCATTACAAGATGTACAGGAAAGAACGATTGACATACTCTGCTACTTCTAAAAAATTGTAGTTGTGGATATATTTCGCACACAGCTATATCATCTCTCGAAGTATTAATAGCAAAACGGACGGTTTTTCCGACTTCACCATAGTAAAGGACATAAAAAAGTACAAGAGCAGTTATACAACGTGTCTCGGCAGTTCCTATCAACATATGCCTCAAAATGCGTAGTTTCGAAGATAGATACAGCCAAACATATCGAGGCATCATAGGAAATAATTAGTAATGATATACGACAGTTCAGATTTGCAATGACATCGAAGTCGTACCCAACGAACGCACTGAAGGAGTAATGCTCCGAGGAGATTCACTTTAATGGCGTTACATTTTGAAGGAATTCTCTCCAAGAACATTCCCTCAATTAACTATTTCAAATCATTTATGTTGATGACCAACTGAAAATTAAAATCTTGATCTCATTGGCTGGGAAATAATCTTCCTGGTTCAAACCTCAATCAAATCTTTGTTTTGATTCACGTAAGACAAACATGTTCCAATGCTCTTGTAAATTTGAAAATATATTTCTAGACATGTTTCTAACAGGTCTTTGCATTTACTTTAATAAATGATAGATCCACATTGTTCTTCTGCTCAACTACTGAACTGCTTGCAATTACGGTCTAGTAAAAGAAAACTATATACATTGCACGATAATAGTGAACTGTAACGTATATTATTGTACGAAACCGTTCCTAATCATCTTAGCTCTTGTAAAAGACAACATATTATTATCAGATATCCGTAGTATACAAATCAATTAATTTAGACTTCAACAGCTTAAGCTGAGAAGTCTCTTATCACCGCTCTGTTCGACTGTCTGTCGAAAACTTAGGGACTACAACGGACTCCACGAGTTCAAAGCCTCATATATGTCAATCTGTCCGCCGACAAGTCTCAAATTAGAAAATACAAACTTAGGGACTATGAGAAAGATTTAGAGAAGAAGCTGGTTGAGGTGTCATTAGAAAGGTTACGGCAAAACTTTTGCAATGAAACATAGATCATCCATATCGGACGCCCGCTGCAGAAGCCTGGTGGTAGCACATGACTCTCCCCCTCCGCCTCACTTTCTACTTGAGACGCTTAGATCTATTCACCATAAGTATTGTTAAAATTTAGAACTTGATGGACAATCAATTAACCACGATGAAAAGTATCATTCAGTCCATTCAAAGATGGCAAACATGAACAACAGTCTGGGATTACAGTATCATTATAATCCCACTATTTTTATCAGAACAAACTTCTAAAAAGAAAAAAAAAGTGGTGATTAAACAACTGTAGAATATTAGTGTACATATAAAGACACGGAAGTGAGTAGAAAATGAATACATTACAGAACCTTTGTACATACAGTAGATCCCAGAAGTCAACCTTCATGACAATGTGTTCAGAATATCTAAACTTTTCCTCAAAAGCCTGTACTACTAATACTCTCTCTCCCTTAAAAAATGGTAATTCGAAACGATGAGTAATAGAGAAATGATACAGCAAGATGAAATAATTAATAAGTATGTCAAAATGTTGCAATGATCAACTCAGTCAAGAGAGAGACTTCCTCGTCTCAGGCTAACAAGAGAATAATAATAAATAAATAAAACTGTTCTGCCTTTCGACTGTCAAAGAGATTTGCTTCAGTTAATATAAGGAGATACCGGTAGCTATCTCCTTGGCGTCTACTATGGTTGACATTAATTCTACGCCTAACGGTAACTATAACTCGTATCTATTCATCCTTCTATGTAAGGCTTTGCTTAAAACTGCGTTAGACATCAACGTATGAATGTTACTAAAGTAATAAGGTTTAACGCGGTAAATAGATATATTGCTAAAGACGGTCTTTGGACCAAAATACCTATTTTGTTAATATATTAGAAGACGTGGATCCTGGGGTATAAATAAACCACACAGTAGAGATAAGGCTAGGAAGTTGAGTATGGAGACTACATGAATCAACCATATCAGACTGTTAATCATTTCTGCTTCCGTAACGTTTGCGCCACGCGCAAATATAAAACTACCTTGTAATTGTAACACATTTCACTGGTAATTACTATATGATTAGAATAAATTAGCAATCTGAGTTGAAGTTTATGAAAATTGTTTACTAAGTACGGAATGGCAGCAGATCCAATCTTTACTACTGACAATGAGTGAAAAAAAATACACACTATAATTAGCAACTATGAAGAAATTTCCTAAACGAAAACCATTAACTTTTCGTTCATTCATTCAAAAAATAAACCATTAGCAAACAACGCACTAATGGGATAAAAATAACTACTTTTTCATACGAATGCTCTACATACGTAAAAAAGCGATTAACACTTTCTGAAGTATGAAGTGAGTAGTCGGCGTAATGACAAAACAGGCCTTTTTCCACATATTACTATTTTACTGTTTTATACGTTGTTTTTATAATAAAGTGGAGGAAGGTCAAAATTCTTTAATTACTTCTCATGTGAAAAAAAAAAGCTGTCTTATAATCGAGCCCACTTTTCACTTAATATTTTTAAAATACTGATCATTAAAAAAAAAAAATCTTGCTTTTTCCACAGCTAATTGAAAAAATTAGTTGAATATTTTTAACTTTTGAGCACATTTTTTAAACGCTTAAAAGTTAAAAAGATAGAAACTTTATCTCCCTTTTCTCTAGTTTATTTAAGTAGGAAAGCAAAACAGACGCAATACCTTTTTATTTCAGGTCCGAAACTGGGTTGTTCATTATAAAAGAAAATATTAAAAAGAGGAGAAAGTTAACTAAAATTAAGTTTAATCTCGAAGACATATTTACTCATTAAGACTACACCATCACCACTGGGAAAATTTAAACGAATCTTCCACATCGTGAAAATATTTCGGAAACATTCCTGGAAAAATTTAGGTAACCTTAACTGCCTGGAATTTTCCAGTAACTTCGCACGGATTAAAGAAGAAAATCACAGATTTTTCGAAAAGCGTTAACTCACATTTTCCACGGGAATTATAATACCATATTGGGTGTGAGGATATACACTTAACTGTGACAAATATACATGCGGGTTTCGTTAACTAAATCCACTAGTGTCAACATATGTTAAGGAAATGTGACTAGACTGATAAAAATGTAAGCTGTACACAAAGCGCGAGAGCGTATATATTGCGACAATGCAGACCCAAATCATAACTGCACCTAACAAGTTTCATCCGCGAAGTGCCTGACAAATATTGGTTTAATATTGAACAAATTCATAGTTCTGCTTGTCCCAGTGTGCATCGTACTAATTTTAGCGGCCCATAGCGATAATTTGCATATTTATGAGTCTTCATAAATCAGAGATTCCAGAAAATGGGTGTTACGCTAAGACACATTCAAACATAAATAATCATCCTTAATGAAGAAATAATATGAATGATGACACCAATGTTTCAAATAACTTACCCATATTTAATTTTTTGCTAAACGCTTTTGTGAGCGATGTAGACCTCCAGAGCCGTAATGCTTATCATCAATCTTCACGCACTTAACCATACTCAGTTCAGTGCTCTAATAATCAACTACATGATTAAACGTAACTTAAAAAAAGCTGCTTTCCCCATTAACTGTGATTTCTTTGATCCTCCTGACAATGTTCTCTGGCAAACTGAAGATTCGAGTTGCTTAAATCCCAAATGCACAAATGAATGATTCATCCAGTGTGTTTATTGTCGTGTATATTTATGCTTACAGAATTGGTTCACGATTCATAAATATGTATAAGTATCGCTATAGGCATCTCAAAGTAATACCATCAACACTCTGTGCAGCTGGACAGTCCGTCTTATTCAATATATTACCAATCTCCGTCAGGCACTTAGCGAATGGACCTTGCGCGAGTAACACCCGTTATGCCTCATTTTCGATACTGTAAAAAGAAGTAAAAGAGGAAAACAATTTCTAATTAGAAGAAAAATAAAACCTGGATGAGTTCTTTATTACAGTGGTGTCATAATTCATATGATTTCTTCATTAGTGATACTTATTTATGTTTGAATGTGTCCGAGCGTAACACCCATTACTCTGCAATCTGATTTACATAAAGAATCATAAACCTGCAAATTATCGTTATGGCCCGCTCAAATTAGTACAACACACACTGAGACAAGCAGATTTATTTATTTCTTAATATTAAACCAACATCTGTCAGGCACTTCGCGGATGTACCATGTTAGTAATGTCATATTAGTAATAGTTCCAACATTTTACCGATATAAATACGAAATTCTATTCAGAAATTTATTTGCAGAAAAAAAGTGTTCCGCAACTGCATACAAGGAACACACAAAACGAATCATTAGGCAGCTGCAGACATGTATGCTCCACATGGCGAGTTATTTAGTTTTTATATTCACGCTTAGTGATCCTACCTCATGATATCTGTTACGTACGTTTACACAGCAATTTCACGAGATGGCAAGTGATGAGTGTAAGTCACGCAAGTAGAAAAAAAAAAAAAAACCTTTAATGTTACTAGCGTGTATAAATGTCATGTAGTTTTACGAAATTAAGCTAAAACAAAATGAAATGCATGTAATATGGCGTGAATGTCCTCAAATACGGGAATATACTCATTTGCGTACATCGTTTATTATCGCAATCTATGGTTAGACGAAAAACTAACCTTCCCCATCTAACGCCAGCAAATGGTTTACCTTTGAAGTGCTTATCTGGTGGAATTGAGAATGACAATAGAGATCAACCTGGATAGCCAGCTCTAGAATTCCAGGTAATACAACTGCATTATGCGCTATAGAGGTGTTCGAAACATTCTTGGAATTGACATCCGGATTCCGGAATCGGAAGGCTAATTTTTATGATGTTGGAAGTTTCCGATTTTCAAATACTGTAACTTATTGAATTAAAGAGAGCAAGTAGTAGAGATTCTCAGATTTATGGAATTTTCATTTTTGGACTAACCAAGCAGCTATGGCATAAGCCCGTCATATGTATGAGGGATGACGTCATTTGGCAAGCGGTATTTCTGGGAAAGGATCTCTTGGACAGCAACCGCAGACCCTGCATTGAGGTACCTTCCCGGTATTTACCTTAAGAAACTGAAAAGAACTATGGAACATCTCAGTCGGGAAGGCCGGTAGCACGGATCGATACCGTGTGCCTCCTTAGTGGCGATAAGAAATTCGCGATGTTCAACACTGAATCATGGAGGTTGGACTATAAGCTTTTGTTTTCCATCACTCAGGACAATGAGAGTTAAAATTTCCAGAACATTTCGAAAGTGAAATGTGGTTTCCGGAGTCAGCTGTCATTTTTTGTGATTCCGGAATTTCGATATAGGCCTGTAAGAATTACGAAATGACCACAGCGATCAAAATGGATAACCACCGGCTCCTGAATTTTAGGAGTCCTAACTTCCGAATTTACATATGAACTTCGAACCCCTCCACCAGTCTAGGGTTAACGGTCAATTCACGGTCAGAGGGCAGTTCATGATGCATGGGACGATAAGAAAATATACGACACAGGAAAATCTGTTTCGAGGAAGAAACAAACTAAATAAACATTTTTCTCAAATGTTAATTACTTATATAAAGGTAAAACAACAACATACTTGTGACTCTGAATAGTCAACTATTGACACATTTATACGAAAACTGAAAACAAACGAAACTGTAGTATTCTAGGCATGAATTACACACCAGAGAGAAAAAAAAGTAACAAAACAGTTGTTAAATCTCTGGTGACGAATGGATAATGACAAGTTTCCACGAATGAATGGATACGCTCAATACTTGGGTTCCGGTGTAAGTTCACTGAATGACGTTTGAATTTCAGTCCAAAAGTATGCGAACTAGTAAGCTGTAGCGAAATCTCCACAAAGGTCATAATTTTGATTGCGTTAACACAAAGGAAGTACTCCGGTTACTTAGTGCCTGAGAGTGGATTATGATGAATAAATTATAGAAGCAAGATCTTTGCTGACTCTGGATTTACACAGTTCTTTGTTTTCGTGAGGAATTTCTACTCTAATTAGCTTACAGCAGTGCATATTTAGACACAAATTAATTACATTTGTTGTCTCTGTGTAGCTATATTCATGCGATCTCAACTGAAAATGATAAAGGAAAAATGTAGAATATTTCTGAAAAAGAGTAAGTAATAAATACGTTTTGATGACTTTATCTTGATTTGCTCATATTTTTTTTTTAAAAAAAATTAAATAAACCGCAGATGTTCGGATATTTCATGAGGTCAACAAAACGATTTAAAATTGTTTCATATCAAGTAAAACTTACGTTTCCGTTCTATCTTAAACTATGATTTATTTTCCGTTTCTTTCAGAATTTCGATCTTTACTTTAAATATCACAGAAAACACAGGTTTGGAGGAAAAACCCATCTCTGTTATATCCGAGGCGTGCGTTTTGCGGTCCGAACTACAGGGAAGCGTCGGTTTTGCGGCCCGGAATACTGATTCAAGTAAAATGCAAATATTGAATCTGTTAACACTAAAAAACACTAAAAACTGAATTGATACTTCTTTTTCTTTTAATACATGTAAAAAGTGTGTTATTTTTTCCTGGTTAGGTAAAGTTAGGGTCGATTACCTGTTTCATTTTGGGAGGCAGCTAAATGCAATTCGGGAAGCAATCAAATTCATTTTGAAAGAAAGCGCAGTTTATTACTTTGGCAACTTCAAATACACACTGATGTGGTAAGACAACTTCCTACGGAATGTGATATAAAACGAAGCAAATGTCACGCACAGACACGGAGTTATGCCGAGTGAACGGGAGTTATCGAAGACGGGTTAGTTAAAGTCAGGTTAGATTCTCCTGCTTTTCATTTCATCCGTCAGATCATTTCTTCCTCCACATTTCCTGTTTTTTTGCGTTAACTGCTTGCTCTATGTACTGCATTTGGGAACTCGACACACCACTCCTTCCTCCCGGGAATTTTTTGAAAGCTGGTTCCCAAAATGGACATTGTTGCCTTTTCATCTTTGGGATACCTCAGACTTCCAAGCGAGTAAGTGATATTGCTGAATATACAGTTGAGAAGAAAGTGAATATTCAGTTAACATTAGAGAACTTAAGACGCCACCGATTCTAAAATAAGTAGATTGATCGCAAAACGCACAATTAATTTCCTTGGAGTTGCAAAGCGCACGATAGTCCGTATAGTCGCGAATCGCACGGTCGCAAAACGCACAAACTCGTTAGAACGTATGTTAGCCCCGCCCAGCAAAGCAGTTCCATTCTCGGCTTTCAGCGTCCAATTTCAGTATATTTTTCGCCCTCTATTCACACACCTGTGGGAATGGGAGCATAATTTTCTTCGTACTGTACAATTTAAAACAATGGAATTTCTAGCTGAAATATTTGTATTGTCCTCATTTTTTTTTTTCTTGTAACTACGTTTGGTCATTTAGGGTAGGATTCAGCTGTGAATTAAACTTTTCACGAATATGTACACTACAAAACATAACAAGTTGGATAATAATAGTGTCATTCTCACGTTGACATACAGGCAAGACATACTTTTATCATGAATGTATATGCAACTCAATGAACATTTCGTTACTGTCTAGTTATACACAGTTAATTATATTAACATTATTTTTGATCAGTTTGAATTCTTCTATGTACACCTTTCCACATAGGAATTCTGCTAATTGTTTGGAGGGGTTGAAAAAAGAGGGGGAATTAGAAGGTTTTAAACAAAACTGAGTTTGAATTTCATTTAAGGCCTTTAGACAAGTTCGGCTCAAACCGAATTTTAAACACTTTCGCAGGGTTTCCGTAGATTTCTCACAGCAAAATTGAAAGTTTGGGAGGGGGTTCGACACGTGTGGAGGCGGTCTGAAAGTGACCTGTTTCACACAAATTAACGGTTAGCAGTTTTCAATTAGCGGTTTTGGCAACTTACAAAAGCAGTAGAAAGGTAGAGAGAGAGCTGTAAAGTGATCCGAAAATAAAAAATCCGTGCCAAAATTCAAATTTTCGACTGTAAATTCTTGAAAACTTCTTTACATGTTTATTTAAACAACTACTTCGAATATTATATACTGATACTTTATATCTGCTGGGTAGTTTATATTTGTGCCAAGGGTGTTTCAATAAGCAGTTATATTTTACTCAATTTTTACACTACAAAATGGAAGTTTCTAACTGCGTTAATCAGTTGTGAAATTGAATACGTTATATATGTCTTTATGTACTTTATTTATGAAGCTAAACATACCTTACAACTTGTAACTTATTTTCTCTCATAAACAGAGTAAAGAAGGGTGATTCCGATCGATTTTAAGGGAGGGTGATTCCGATCGGAAAACACTGCCGTCGCAAGAAGTTCTACAATCTCGTAGACAAATCACGCAACCTTTGTTGGAGAGTGTATGAATTGTGGAGGAGTTCACATTGTTCTTTGAGTCTTTCGACCTCTGTTGCCACTGCAAGGAAAAACTGGGGTCGGAGATCAACTTGTATTATTAGAGGCAATGTGCTAATGTAGTTTGTAAAAAGACGTTACGTACGATAGATACAAATGGGAATAATATATTCGAAAACAGGTGTGTGAAAAAGGTGCTAGACATGATTGAAATCAGACCGCAGTGTTGCCAACGTTGTTTTTAAAATCTCGTTTTGATCTGCTTTTTGCGGGTGATTCCTATCGCGTTCAGTAAGTAGATAATATATTGCTACCTTAAAAACAGAGTATCCCAACATACATATTACGCTCGGAAAATGCATATCTCTGCAGATGGAAAAGTACTAAAGGAAAACGGAAAATGTTGGACGGAAGAAGGCATGAAAGAAGCTCTTGAAGAACTACGAGGTTGCAAGAAGTTAAAGCATTATTTCATATTCTCTACACCCATCACCAAAATAGGTTTACAGAAGCGATGGATCATAAAGAGAGATCTTTTAAAAAAATAAACTGGGGCTATGCAAGTTACAAGAGAAACATCTGAAGGTCTGTATCATCAAGCTGGCTCAGTTCGGGTGTGGTCTTACAAGGAAAGATAGTAGGAAAGCGACGTATCCATTTGCCGAGGCTAATGTAATCGCAAAGAGGTACGGTGCAATTTATGTTTTTATCCAAATTCTGATCCACGATGTGCTAAACTTGACAACTGGATTGAATTCCAAGGCAAAGGATGCGAATGATATCACGGAGTGTGTGGGATCTAACAAGCAAACACTCTGATGGGGCAGAAAAGAATTATATTTTCTCTCGTCATGATTAGAATGTCAGAATATGTGCGCATGCAAATTTTGGCCACTCCAGCGCAATTACTTTGGGAGATATCGATGATATAAAAGTCAAATTATGTCTGTGGAAAGCGATAAAAACAAAGTTTGGAAATATCCGTATGTTCTTTAACTGCAGAAAGAAATGGAAGGCAAATACACAGTAATGAGTACTGGGTAAAAGGTGCTACCTGTTGGGGGCTATATTCTTCATGGCCACCATCTTGAAGTTGGCAATATTAAATCTCGATTTATTTTCTTAAATGGGAAGTGGGTTGCCCTTCTGGGCTAGAATTTCACGAGAAATACGTTTGTGAAGTCACTTTTTCACAAATGAATTATTGCGAGAGATAAGGGTAGTGATGGAAAAGTCTGAAAACACCCATTTCGTTTTGAAATAACAGAAGAAATGAAACCCAAATAAATTCAAATAAGGAACTATACCCAGGAACAAACTGTATGCATTTGGGTTTCACTTCCTTCGTTATTTCTACACAAAATTGGTGTTTTTCAGGCTATTGCATCGTTACCCCATACTACTGCCCGATACCCATAATTGTAGCTCGGTGATTCTGATCGCTACGAACAAACAACAATATACAAGATCATTCTTACTTGTCTCTCTCTAGAAACGTGTATCCATTATTAAACATACAGAACAAAACTAATCTGGAGATGCTTAAGAACAGATGCAGGTATTCCAAACTGGTAGTTATACGTATATAGACCTACAAAACGTTTCCTACACAATAGAATCAACTTAGTTAAACCAAAATGTTCCTGAAAATATGCGTAACACATTTCTTAAAGAAAATTTTGTGGAACCGTGTGGATGTGGAGTGTAGATATTTTTTTTTCTGTGCCCTGAACGCATCACTCTGAACCTGAGGCGAATACACTCAGGGCACTTTTTAAAAAGCCAGACCTAGATGATTCCATCACAGGGCCTCATGGCTGTCTTATAAGAAGGTTTTCCACTATTTTGTAAACTCTGTAGGTTATGTGGCTTTGACATAAACGAAACAGCATTTGAAGAATACGCGTTACAAACTGCGCGATTTACATACACAAATACCCCTCGTACTATACGCCTATTTCTGTGCATAACTTCTTTACAATGGAGCAGCAGTTATTTCTGCAGCAACACTACCTATACGCCAAATATCAAAATAAGCACAAGATGCTCGAAACAAGAACTTAATTTCTTTCGTGTGTGTGCGTCATTGGTGAAAAACAACGAGTGTTGACACAAAGGAAGATATTTCCAACAGACCCTTTATTTCCTCAATCAGACAACTTCCTCGGATGTCAAAAGCGTCCGCCCATCTCCCCTGAGGTAATGAATCTTTAGAAGAACTTGTCTCAAAGTATAACATACAATTCGAAAAAGAAAGATGCAAATATCGCAAGTTTTACATTGGGACTCTGTTAAGATTAATGAGACCGTGGGATCCAGCAGGGTCTCCGGACAACTGTCCTCATGATGCTTTTCTCGCCTCAACGTGTACAACACATTTCCAAAAAGAAGATTCAAATATGAGGGGCTTAGTGGAAAAATGAGATATGCCAATTTCCCACTCAGCTCGTCATATCTCAATTTTAACATTCGGCAATATGTTAAAAATAATGGGCCCAGAGGCTCCGCCCGGACATGAAACTTACTCATAAACCTCTTCCGACAATTAGAAATTAGATCCCAAAGTTCGGTGAATGTGGTCCAAAAACTGCAAACGACAGACGCCACGGACGGACGAAAAACACGGACATGCATATAGTCTACACACAGACAATATTGAGTTTTCTGTAATAAACTTTTTCTCTTAAAAAAATAAATAAAAAATAAACTATGACCTGAGAACACTTCCTTGCTTAAAATATATTTTTTATTGGTTAAATTGTTAATATTAAGTATTTAAGTTAATTTGAGTGTCAAAGTGTGAGTTTCGGATTTTTGCCGTTGTTTATATTTATTTATTCTGGATCACTGTAGGGTGCAGTGATAGAACATAGTACGTCTTGATGATAGACTATTGAGTTTAGCGACCTAGCTAGAGAGAGTACAGTAAATTCGTCATGTGTTTCGCTATATGCGTAAATGACGATATATTCATACTCAAGTAAATTAAAATAGACTGACAAGGCTTATACACTTGATTTTATTATATAAAAATAACTTTGTGTTTTTATAATATAGTTAAGTGTATAAGCCTTGTCAGTTTATTTGTACGAACCATACGTAAATGAGTGAGAAAAACAAAATTGAGATGAAATGTTCAAAACTCACCTTCACAAAGACCCGATAAACTGCCCACGCTTTCTGTACTCCTCTAGATTACTTATTACACCTTTGAACATAAAACCAAAAGATGTTATCGCCCATAAAATTCATTTTATCTTATAAAATTAAGAGAGTTTCAAAACGATGTACACAAAAGTCTAAAAGAAAAAAGTGCACGCATTACTTTTTTTTTTTTACAGTGTAGCGTGTGTGATAAGGAGACACACTACGAAACGGGCATTTTCCTATAGTTAGGTAGTATGTAATTACAGTTTTCCTACATAAATAATCAAGTATAACATTTAAGTAGGCATACACGCGGAAGACTCACTTCAAAGAGAATCATTTCCAGAGTAATAAAAATTAGTACTCTCTGGGCATTAAAAATTCACTCCAACAGCACACACGAGTATCTTATGCCTCTATTTCTTTTTCACGTAGGCTTCTCCTCCTCCAGTCTTCCCAGACAATAGAAGTACCACACAGTACTCACTGCGAGTTATATTAACCATTCGAGCACTCTTATGCTGTCTCAATATTTTAAAATATTTCTAAGGTCAGCATTGGCAATACACACAGAGTCACACAGCTTATATGAAAAGTATGCGACGTTTGGTTTGGAATGATGCCAATATACGAAGGCTGCTAGAAATTCCACAATCTCAAGTTTATAATACGTAAAAAGAAAGCAGACTTTCGTAAAAGACCGGAAGAATATAAGGAGCTACAAATCTAAGAGCATGTAAATTAATGGAGTGTCCCAATTATGGTGATAATGTTTCTTAAACTCATATCCCTGCTCTGTGGCTATTAAACAACATATGTGATTTGATATTTCACTGGACAAAGGGTTTGTTAAATATGACAAATGCTGTTTCGTACTGATTTCTATCTCAAGACAGAATTTCTCTATCAGGCTCCTTTTTTCTGTAACAGATATACATCCTCGTACGTAACTATACCTCAGCTTCAATACAGAACAAATTACTTAATACATTTGTAAAATGCCATAATAATTGAAGAGCTTAAAAAAATTTAGGGTTTGGAGTTGGTTCTGAATTGAGCAACTCAGATCAATTATAACTGGGAGCATTGTTTTCCCTGGTTTGTGATGATTCCTTCCCTAGTTGTTGATTCCGAATATTATCCCAACCAGGGATAAAATCTTCGTATTTCCACCCAAACAGGTAGTAGGTTCAAATTTACCAGCAACAACGAGCCTTAGGACCCCCCTTCGTAATTTATAACAAATCGAACACTGATTGGGAGAGCGGGGCAGCATCAAAACATCTCAGCACCTCGCATTGAAGACGTTATTCTGGAATAAGATCTTCCATCATTCCCACTAGGCAAATACTGGGAAGTTAGCTTGAAAAGAGGATCTAGCTGCTTCCTGAGCCATCTATTTCTCAGTTCTACTTACCAAGAAGGGTCAAGGTAGGATCTGAGACTACTACAAATGTAGCACAGCAAAGATATGTAATACGAATATATGAATAATATCCACTGGCGTTACAGACCGAAAGGTCCTGAGCCTGCCCCAACGCCATCTGTTCGCGGTTGGTGTAACTGCGTCCACCTGAGTAACGGCTAGGGTCAGCACTGCGCGTCACCTTGACCACCAACAGGCGTATCAGGGCTTTCTAGACCAAGTGGTCGTCACGGTTTTATTCACGTGACTCTCCAGTGGACGCCGAAAAGTGGGGTGCTCCAGCCGGGAATTGAACCCGCGAACATGTGGACATGAGTCCAACGCTATAACCACTAGACTGTGAAGCCCCCATACGAACACATGGATACTTGATCATATTTCTTGCACAAACAGTCTAGAAGAGATCACCACGGTATCATCAGTGATTTTTTTTCTGGTGGGATTAGGGATAACCTGGGGAAAAGCTCGATCACCACAGTCACCGTGAGCAGGATTCAAACCTAATTCACTTCTTTATTGGATATCAGCTAAGAAGGATGTGAATCACACAACAAGCATTAAAGTCTGTCCTGTCCTGGCAGCCTTCTCAGGAAAATCGTTGCAAAAGAAAAACCGGAGTTTATTCCTCACCGGTCCTGGATCCATGTTCTACGAACGGAAAACACATTATTACAAATCCCGATTGAGGACAAATTATGGGAATGACGAAGTTCAGAACATATTAACTGAAATCTCTCACTCCCCACCTCTCTCTCTCTTTCTTTCTTTCTTTATCAAGCATACAATGCAGCTGTAAGAGTTACGACTGCTGATTGCGCTTTTTCTTAGCGTACATTATCATGTTATTGTACTTCCAGGCTGCATCCAAGGTCGACATGATAAAAATGAATTGTGAAATATCAAAGCTAAGGTTTGCTGCGTGTAACCTCAATATCCGGATAAAAGCAAGTAAAAAGGAAAAGGATAGTTGTAGAAATTTTAGTATCTTATACTAGATTAACATAAATACCTCAATACAGTGAATGACACACAATGCATTTTTATCAATACAATAAAACTGAACTGTTATCTTCCAACAGAAGTTTTGGATTTTAAATACTACATCTTCCCTGTATAGATAGAAAGTAAATATTGAGCTCAATTTTCACAAACCGGCTGATCTTGGAGGTTGCTCAGAACGGAATATACACAGGGTGATTCTGAATGACCGTGAAATAATATACGAATCTGAATGGTTGAACTGGATGATTAAAATTGAGTGCCTGGAATAATTTAGAGGAACTGTGCTATGAGTGATATTTTATAGGTTTGGTGAGTAAATACAACCTAGCTCCCTTTATGTAGTGCTGAACATTGTATCACCACTGAAAAGGCGGTACGGGTTCAGGACCTTTTCGAACCTTTTCGCGACAGTCATTATGATAATTTCTCCCTGGTTTCCTTCAGTTTCACCAAACGAATGAGGGAAATTTACATCGAACAAAGGCTATGGGATTTATTTTCCCTTTCCTATCTCTTACAGACAAAATAAAAATGGACTAAGACAGCTCTCAGCTTGCAAAACTAATTACAATAAAAATTTAAATGAAAATTAATGCTGAAAACTTGAGAGCTAAACAAAAAAATAATATTTAAAAAAACAAAAAAAACAATTCGTACTAAAAAGTAAAACGTAATTTTGTTTATGCATGAGTAAACAGAAAAGCATGGGACGCACTCTCATATACATACACTTTATAAATTCTTCAATTAGCGCGCCCCATGCTTTTCTTTTTAGCCATGTATAAACAAAATTATTTTTTACTTTTTACTACGAATTGTTTAAGAAAAGTATGTCTTTAAAAAGTTTATTTTTATTATTTTTTCTAGTTATTTCGGTGTTCGATACCTCAAACTAATGCATTGTGTCACAAATCCTAAAGTGTTCTGCAACCAGTCAAAAACCAACATCGTTGCTGGCTAGTTTTTATTTCAGGATAAAGAAATCCGTAATAAAAAAATATATTAAAATATGCTTTTAAAATATAGAAATATATTAAACTAACAATACAATATTGTATTGTCACCCGACTTACATTGCTGTACAAAATTTCATCACTGTATGATCTTGAAATGAGTTAAATTAACGTCGAAAGATTTGAGGACACCACGAACCATTGTAAACTAAAGAAAACAATTGAATAAAAATGTTTGCTGTAATGACCTGGAATCGAAACCATCTTCTCAGATACCGACCAAATTCTTTACCAATTGAGAAATAACCACAACGGCGATTAAACTCTGAAGATGTAGAGTACTTTTGGAGCCTCAGATGAGTTAACTAATGTCTGCTGGTGTCGAAAGTGTATGAACTCCATTACATGTACAGACTTAGACTAAGGATATTTCTGTAAATCATGTAGTGCGGTTAACTTAGAATTCAAATTCAAAGTCCGAAAGCATCCGGCCGGGAACTGGGAGAGCAGGGCAGTTCCTGGACATTTTTCAACATGTTACCATACGCAAGTTCTTAACAAAAAACAAGTTAACATGTAATTCTGTAGAACTATAGTCTAAGGTCGTTTCCATACAATTTTTTTGTTTCTGTATAATCCCAAGCTTCTATATTATTTACTAATTAACAATAAAACTAAGTTAAATAAAGCAAGAACTGCTTCTATATCAAGGCTATAGAAAATACATTACTTAAGAAATATGACGATATTTGGACGCAGTGACATTACTGCTGTTGCTTTTGGTGAGTCAAGAGTTTCCAATCCTTGTCAGCCAAAGCTTTCTCCTACTATCTATTATATCACTGAACGAATGTTGAGCTGGTGCCTTACCATTTGTAAAACTACTCATTATTTTAATTTCAAGAACATTATGTTGCCAGTTGGTAACTAAGTATGTTGTTTTTCCACACATTCAAAGACGATATTAATATAAATGTTTAAAATACGGGAATATACATTTTTGAATCGGGATTTGAAATCTCCAGGAATCATGACAACGCTTTAGAAGTTAGAAGACTAGCTCTACTGTGAAATAACACTGAATAATATCCTCATTCGACTTTAAATGTGGGAAATTTAAGAACGACTTATCAAAATTTCACTCATCCAAAGTGTGACAAACTTTTGTGCACTATAAATGTGAAAGATGTGAATAAACGGCGCTCACCTCTGATACTTGGGGTCTTCGGTTGGATCCCAGCTCACGTCATTTGGGGTTTGTGGTGGACAAACACCGTGTGCGTAAGTTTTCTCGGAGTTCTCCAATTTCCTCCCACTTTCATCGTTCCACCAATCACCCCACCCACGACCTGAGACAAAGTTGTCTAAAGCCCTTAAAAATTAAATTCTAATTCAAAATGTGATTATTCTTTTACAAATCATTAAGTGTGTTAATAAGCGTTTCTAGTAACCTACGAAAAAAGAAAAAAACAGCTGGCGGGAGCTGGAATAGAACGCTGGTTATCTCCCTAACAGCCAAATGCCTTACATAACTGAGCTAACAAAAACACACTAAATCCACATTTTTAAATCGAAGCAAATCTCTGGATCAATTACCTAAATGCTTGGCTAGAAGACCATACTATAGTGAATATAATCAATGCTTCTCGAGTTTGTATGAAGACGACGATCAAGAAACCTGTTGAGAATATACACATCGGGCCCAGTACCCGTGGTCTAGTGGTTACGGTCGCAGACTTCAGAACAGTCTCACCAGGCGAATCTCGTTATGGCACCTAGACAAAGGTCATGGGTGCTACCTCCCCACTGCCTGTCATAAAGACTGCTCACCAAGGAACGCCATCCTTACACTTGTGACTGGTCAGGTCATACTTACTTGTCTGATCCATAAAAGTTAATTTATTAAGAATAACGCAATACTATAATGACTGATGAATATGCATCACACCAGGTGAATAATGAGAGAGAGAGACTATTCATGTAATAGGTGAATTCTGAAAGTATGGCAGAGGATGAAACTACAAATCGATAGTGAGAAACAAAAAAGCAGATTAAGGATACGCACAAAAATTTACATTTTTTAAAATACTTTCAATGGACTAACTACCTACTGAGTCCATGTGCTTCGGCGAGACAAACGTTGAGGGAAGAAACCGAGTCTTGCCTCTTTCATTAATTCAATCTAATTTCCACAGCCTACACAGGCAGTTGAGGTCTAAACGCCTTATAGCTAGGACTAACTATGCCACTTGGAAAACATGTCCGGGAGCAACAATAGGAAATATAGCGGGCAAGGCTCTAGTTTAGGTACCATCCCAGCATTCGGCTGGTGAAAATGCCGAAAAACTTAAGTCAGGACGATTGACAGAAGGACTCGAACCTGCTTCACTCCCCGAAATTGGAGACCGTCACGTAGCTGGGTCATGATTTCTTCCCAAACGTATCCTCCTCTATTCGCCAAACACATGTATATGAAGTTTCCGTAGGCCAAAGAATATGAACTTGTAACTCTCCAAAACAAGGGCAAGACATTCCCACTAAGCCGTCTCGGTAAATGTTATCACAAGAAGAATTATAAAACTGCACTAAACTTTGTTGAATAGGGAGGGGAAGTGCGGTTATATTTAAGAGAGGTGGGGGTGACTAAAAGAGTTGAAAACTTTTGACGCATTGAAACGCTCCTACCTGCTGTTGCTGCGATGGTTGCCGATGGAGCAGCCGACGTGCCTGCAAAGAGCTGGGAGTATCGATGGTATGTTGCCGTGTCAACTGCATGTGTGGGGGACTGAAGGACCCCTGGCGGGTGAACCACGGAAGAGAGATCTTCCGCCGGGGTTTCTGGGGCTTGCTGGCCATCTCGAGACCTTCTCACTCCCATCCCATTGCACGAAATAATTTTTCTATAAAATATTTTTTTTTCTTTTTCTTTTAGCGGTAACACATCACTCGCGCACAATCTCCAAACGCGGCGCCCCGCTTACTATCATCAGCAACGAATACCTTTCCCTATAGCGACTGGCGGGCAGTTCACGCAACAGCACCAGCGCCGCGGCACGTCAAAGAAGAGCAACAAGAAAACCTTGCATATTTTTTTTTCCTTCGTTCTTTTTTATGCATGTAGTGGACTTCGCAATTGTGTTTACCTGTTTACGCAAGGTTAAAATGGTTATGTATGGACGATAAGGAACCCGCTGGTTACAGGCTTCCTCAATATTTCACAAACTTCTCCCTTCCCCCTTTTCTAGTACTTTTCCTCTTCTCTTCATACTCTCTTCTTGTTTCCTGGTTTTGATTAAGAGTAATAGTGTGGCCATATGGCAAAACGCGGCACCGGAAAAAAATATTTCCAGCAGTAAACATGCTTTAATCAAGTCGTGTTTTTCATATGGTTGAATGAAAAAAGCGTGCAGTTGCCATGGCTTCGTCAAAACAGAGACAGTACTTAAAAAAAAAAAAAAAAAATCATTGGTGCATAAACAGCGCCTCTGTTTGTGAAATCAAAACCTTATTCTTTTCTGTTCGATTCTTGACATTGGTTCTATGCAAATAAATAGGGATGGACGCGAGACCAGACCTCAAATATGTTGGTGATATGATACTTCTAGCATAAATCTTGACGTTCATGACCTAACTGATCCTGGTATGATACAATAAATCATACGGACAGAAATCCATGACTGATTCGGAAATAAAACCCTGCCCTTGCATTGAAGTAGATTGCTCTTAGGTTCATTCAGTATGCTAGGATTTCCCTAGGTTGAAGCAGATTTCTTGGGAAAGCACCATTCTCTTACAAAGTGGCGAATACAGGAATTTCGTGAGGGGGGGATGGGTGAAAGTGTAATAAACCAGAGACATTTTCGATATATTACCGCTAAGAGATTTTTTTATAAATCATATGCCCCCTCCTATTGCTGGACTATGACACCAGTGTCCCCCTAAAATTCATATTTATAGATAAATTTTGTCGGGAAGCAAACTGAGGCTTTTTCTGAGATAAATTGTTGAAATGATGCTACATAAATTATTTTCCTCTGAGAGGGGGCGCCCCCAGCTGGATCCACCACTACATTTACAGTTATAACAAACACTATACATAAAGCAAGTTCAGCTAAATTACGCACAGGAAGTTACAGCTCGGCGATTCATTTATAATTTTAGTTCAGTATTAAGACAATAATAATAGTTTTTATTTGGTCCTGGCGGAGCATGAGACGACAGCTTTTCAAACACACAAAGAAACAGTTTCTCATGAGAATATAAACGATGAATCATAGTTAAACAGTAAATGACGTGAGGCGAATCGAACCGTGAATGAATGAATAAAAGAGAACGAACGAGCGAATGACAGAATGAATGAAAGTTTCTCTCCTGTTCAAGAATATTCTCCATTTCTTTCCCTATAAAAGAATATGTTGCATTTTTTCTATGATGCTGAAGAGAAGATGTCGATTCCTTAAGTTCTTGTAAAATTTGCAAGAAATATGCAATTTTTTTTCGGGGGCGAAGGAGATGGACAATCCAAGCCCTAGAATGCAGGACTTGTATTTTCTCTCGTTCCATTGATTTGTAGTAACATTTATAAAACAATGGATATGTCACAATTAGAATAATTTTAGAAGGGTATTAACTACACAGGAAATGGTTTAATCAAAAATGGCTACATGCATTTAATCACACCCGTTTTTAGTCAAAAATGACTTGACAGCTTGTTGTAATTGGCTACTAGCGTGTAGTCTCGCCTAATCAAATTTAAATAATGGATCCAGTCACAGGAAATGTAGGCTCTATATTTTCTTTAATTGATGCGGCTTGACATTTCAAGCAAACAAAAACTTGCGTTGTATCTGCAGACATATTCTTTTATTGTGGTACAAAGTAAGTGGACAGTGTTTTGTTTCCGAACGAGGAACTAATTTTCCGCGCATGCATAACGTAAGTTACTATGGAGGTTTATTCCTTTTAATGGATACGGCTTGACATTTCAAGCAAACAGAAACGTGAAAAAAAGGAAAAGAAAAAAAAATACAAATTGACAGCTAAAACACCTTTATAATGAGTTCCTGATGATAATTTTGATGATGATGACGATCAATATAATAACATAAATGTGTGAAGATATTAACGTATGTTTATATTACGTTATGCAAGTTTTTATTTTCTGTTTATATTTGTGGTCAACAGATGACAGCACCTTTTTTGAAAAAGAAAATCTTAGACATTGGAAGTTTATTGTTTTTATAAAATCGGGTTATACAATACTTTGCCGGATTAAACGTAAGATTATTGTTTTTATACACTTACATATGCTTAAAGAAATAGCTTGAAGAATTTTAGAAAGAATGGCACATGAATATGTATTCTACCATATATTAATGTGAGTCGGTTTTACAAGTTGCAGAAGAGCGATTCGAATAACATTGTAGTTCTTTAGGAGCTCAACTTTCTAATTCAAGCACACCCACGAGAGGGAAGTTTTTTTTTATTGACATAGTAATACCACTGCAAAATTGAAAATATTATTACTGCAAAGACAAACAGAATGCATTTTTCACGAAATCTTACTCAAGTTTAACTACTATTCCCAGTCATTTTGCTTTGCTTACTTTCCCAGTCATATTTTAATAATCATTCGCACTCAGGTCTGAACATATATTGAGTATTTATTTAGTTAAATAAAATGACTACATGTCCTACTCAAAATTGACATAAAATTAATCGGCGTTTAAACCAGTGGATGAGTTATTAAAAAATGACTATATTTCTCTCGATTTTGACTAACCATTTTTTCTGTGTGTAGCAGGGAAATACGAAAAATAAGAAATACAATTTTTCATATAGATGCCATATGGCAAATATAAGTGAATCTGATATGATGAGATTGATACTCTGGATGATTTAGCGTGGAATGACCTATACTTCAGAAATGTATATCAATACTTTGGAGCCTCGTATTTCTGCAATCTTTTAGTTAGATAAAATAAATTTTATGCAATCTTTTAGTCTCCTCACCTAAACTTATACATGAGGATATTTCTTAGTATGGTTTTCTCGAGTGATTTTTATCCGTCCCCGCGATCTACTCAACACTTTTGTACTGTTCCCTGAAGAATTTTCTCAAAATGTTAATTATTACACTAATCAACAGGACTCTCTTTAAGACTTTTGTTTGATACATAAAACACTCGATCTGCGTCGCAATTATTCATGAAACTAATATAAACATACAACATCTTTTATAGTTTTAAAAGATCATTCTTGTCTCTTGATAAATTTAAAATGTTCGGTACTTGTGCCAAAGAAGGAAGATAAATATAGAAAATAAGTTATTACGAATAAAAATTTAATGTTATCTGAGTCAAAGAAAAATAAAAAGAGGCAGACACGAGGGTTAGAGTTCTACTGCCGTCTGTCGTGACAGATTTTACATAGCCTCTGTTTCACCAGGAAAATTCTGTGATTGTTCCTCTGGCTTACTTCTCTCGTATTTTTTCATGGAAAAGTGCTTGGAAGATGTCATTCCTCAGACTTGTAAAATGTTTAGGTAATGGATATCTATCCAGTATATAAAGGTAAAATAAGTTAAAAAAATAAACAAATATAATTAATTACAATCCATACTATAAAATGTAGAAACTCAAGATATTTAAACCACAGAACCGATGCAAACCGTTTTTGGTGCATTGGTAGGTCTTGACCCGGGCAAAATTTGTATAATTTAAATTTGGGAAATTAGTGTTGCCACTTAAAAAAAAAAAAAATTACTTCATACCTTTCGCCATAACCGCACAAAACTTCGCATGTAGCTACTTGGACAGGTCACGGAGGTACTTTGGGTTGCTAACCTTTTTTAAAATGTAATATTGCCAAATGGCTGTATGTGCAACAAACTTGGCATTTAGCTACTGTGACATGCAATAGAGGTTTTCCGAATCAGATATTACGCCCGATTTATCAGTGTTGCCAACATGTTTTAAAATTCAAGTTTTCAAACTGTTTTACGTGCCGATAGGTATTAATATACTTTTAAAAAGCGCGGGCGGGAAAATAAATCAATGTTGATTGTTGCAAAACCACATGAATTCAAAACTGACAAATTTATAGTAATATTATCCTCCTGGATCCATGCTCACAACATATCAGTGTTGTCAGATGGAGGGAAATTTCCCGGAAAACGAAAAAAAACTGAGCCACATGAAAGGCAAAAGGGAGAAAAACGCGATTTTTAAAAATCTGTTTGATTTAATTTTCAGTAAATTTCAAAGTAAACTTAGCAGCCGTATTTTACAAAAATCAGGAAAGTGTTCAGTATTTTGTTGGAAATATTGCGCTGTGAACCTGACAACATTGCATAACATGTTTATCCTCAGACTTTAAATCATCAATCTTATGGCGGTATAGATGAATTATGAATTTACTGTTTTGTTTTTATTATGTATTGATTTTCTGTTACAGGAAAAGATAAACTTCAAGGTTTATTTAAAAAGAAACGTTATAACATTTCGCATGCCCACGCAATGATAAGACTCCCATGTTATTGTTTATCCACTTTCGCCTGGGAAAAAACAAACAAATATTCACAGGATGACAATCAGGCAAAAAAAAAAAAAAAAGTAAACATCGTCCAAGTTATCTGACTGCACACTGCTCATACAGGGTTATTACTGAATGTGGAGCCATTTAATAGACGTAGCGCCTTGTATATTTTCCTTTCTCTTTTTACGATAATTGGTGAACAACTAATTTTGAAAACGTAAGTGACAACAAAATTCATCGAAAGTAAACCAAGTTTGGTCTCCCTTCGGAAAGAGAAATACACACACAGACTGTATATAAAGGATTCTTGTACTCTTTTGATTAAACTCATTTTAAGTTGTGCACCTTAAATATACAAAGATCTAAACAATCATATTTATAAAAATAAATATGTATTTATATGATGTTCTTCTAGTCAAGAAAAATATGCCGTAAAAAATGGTGGGAGCTGGGATAGAATCAGGGTAGGTTGAGCGTTAGCCTACCATCTTAATTATCGAGTACAGCCTAAGTCAGTTACATTCTGGCTAGATATGACGAGGAATCATCTCTAAGGGAGTAAGGTTGACATTATCAGGACACATTATAACCGAATTTTCCCTTCAGGAACACTCAATAAAATACCGAGATTTCTTGTACGAACTTTAACCCTTTTTATGCACGGAGCTAAGACAATTCCTGAGAGGTTTTGTAAGAAGTGTATTTCTCACTTGATGGTTAACAAACCATACTGACTGTGAAATAGTCACTCATAACCGATGGACATAAAAATAAGACTTCTGTTTTGTTTTGTTTT
>JAGDQP010023942.1:18423-28547 GCA_022664845.1 Lepisma saccharinum | reverse complement strand
CTCTTGCATTTTCTTCTCTTTTTAAAACCTTAAAAAATAAAAAAAAAATAAAGTATTTTAAAAGAAAAATGCGGTTCAAATTTCTCCTTTTCTTAAAAACAATTTCCCAATTTTTTTTATTCTTTAAGCATTCCTCGTGCCTCAGCTACTCTGCTGATGTCGATACCAAGGCACTCCACAGGAGATTTTGTTGAGGAATCTGTGCATATTGTGCAGTGCGAAAGAATGATGATTTATGTCTTCTTTTACACAAAGACCTTGTATGTGGTTTAGTGGTCAGAATACCCCATACTTTCCTTTTGTCTATTACTAATTGGACAGTTTTTATGCTGAAATTTTATATTCAGTTTATTTTTGTTGTTGTTGTTATTGTTGTTTACGCTGGCTAATTTTGGTGCCTGTTTTTCAAAGCCTGGCGTATACTGGTGAATTATGCTTTGCTTTTGCAACTTCTTGCTATACTTACTGATTTCCTTGAAGAAAAGTTAAAATAGTTACTTTATAATCGGAAAGTTTCAATGTAAAAGAACTTCTCTTACACATGAACTAATAATTGATTCAAAATAAATAATAATAAAATGTATAACAAAGTAAATTTCACTAAATTATTAACGAAAATATATATCCAGAAGAAACGATTAGATAGTAACAATTCTAAATGTTAATATATAAAATCATAATAATATAAGTGCAAAGGAAGAATAAAGTTGCATTATGACTAGAAGAAGAAGATATGGTTACACATTTATTGCCATTAACCGAGCTGCCGTAGCTCAGTGGTGGAGCGTTGGCATAGTATTCGGGAGGTCGTGGGTTCGATCCCTTGGACCAACCATCCTGAGTGATGTTTTTCCTCAGTCACACCAGGCAAATGCCGGGATGGCACCTTCAGCATAGGCCCTGGCCGACACCTTCCCGAATCCTTTCCCCTCTCCTCCCGTATCCCGACCTGAGCCTTAGATGCCTAAAGGCCATAAATATAATTCAATGTATTGCCATTACAAATTTTGAGGATAATTTTGTGAAACCTCAATGAGGATGCCCAGCAGCGGGACCAGAGCCTTCTCAGTGCCGATCCGAAACCCCCCACAACCTTATCCACTGAACCAGGGTTCATACGTTTAAAGTATAAAAATGTGTTCGAGAAATAAATTTAATATGACTGCTGTTCTATTTGGGGCAGGTCTATGACCCGAAAGTCTCTGAATAAGGTGAACTGATGGTGGTTTGCCAATATCTTCCATTGGATGTAGTTGGCGTTTTAAGAGCTTTCAATTTATTTATGGCCTTTTAGTATCTTTGTTTAGGTCGATGACGCTTTAAGACCGGGATCTATTGTTAAAAATATATTTCGAACCACTACGTTTAATGTAACGCAGCGCAAATCAAAGCCAGGGACACTTCAATGTATACATGGTATGAAAATCCTAATTGCTGCTTTCTTTTGCAGTTTACAAGGCCATACTTTGTCGCAGAAATTGTCGTGGTTGCTGTCAGATCGTCAACATCTGTTGTCTTGCTACGAGAAACATGCTTATTTATGTCAAGAAAATTATAGTGAAGCTACACTGATATGTCTGCGAGCTGTGGAACAGAATCAGCCTTCACTACTTACGGAAATTGATCCTTGTTTGGTGAGTTATTAGTCTAAGTATGGAAATAAATTTGCTTCATTCTTTGAGCATCTACAGTGTTATTACATATATGTTCTATTCACATCTTCAAGTCATGAAATGTAAGTGAAATGCAAGTAATGAAATTTTGCTTCAAGCCATGAAATTTTTCTAACAACAACAACTTTAATTATTATTATTATGACCTTGAAGGAGTCGCCGTGGCTCAGGCGGTAGCGCGTCTGACTAGGAATCAGGCGTCCCGGGTTCAAATCCCGGCCAGGACACTGGAGACTTTTCTCAGTGTCCCATGCCTGGCCTCTTATCAAATTGAGTACCAGAGTGTCCTTGGTACTCCCGGTCACCTTGGGAAGGTAAAGGCGGTCGAGCGTGGGACTGACCACCTCACCTCACTTCGTACCGTAAGTCAAGAACATGTGGTGAAGCGCTACCTCCACATTCGCCGTTCACGGCGCGTGCGCATCGCACAGGGGATATCTTTACCTTACCTTTTACCTTTATGACCTTGAAAGCACGTGGCACGCTATTGCAAATTTCAGCTACTACGAAATTATACCTTGCATACATAATATCAGTTCTCGCTTTCTCTTTAGGGAGTAACTACGTATGTAAAAAAAATAGTTACTTTGTTAAGGACTTGCATGTAAACAGGCAATAAGTTATTTGTTGTTAATTCTTATTTATTCGACATGGCAAGTTGCATTACGTCACCAGCAAGGTGCTGATATTCTTGATTTTGTGTGATTTGTGACCGATTTATTCCTCAACGGAAACAATATTTACAAAATTCTTCTGAGGTGTTTGGTCACACACTATGCTACCAGTTTAAAGAACGAGCATTTGAAAATTGAGAATTTTGATGTAGTTGTTTGAGAGTTGAAGATACAGCTATGGTCTAAGTCAGGAGTGATATCTCTTGACGAGTACTCTTTCAGGGCAGGGTTAAGAAAAATAATAGCTAAATTCTTAGTGTAGGTCCATCCAGTATTTGCCTTGTAAAATTTAGGAAAAACCATCAGAATCCCGCGACCGTAACCACTAAATTGCGGGGACTTGCTTGTTTTTAAATATCATTACGTGTAGAACAGAAGGGTATGAGAAAAGGAAGGAACTTGAACCTAACTATATCATTTATTACGTGTTACCTTTACGCAGATTCCTTCTGTATAGTAACTGTTAAACAATAGACAACAACAATGGTCACTACCGTTACGAAACTCGAACCCAAATTTCCCAGTTGCCGGCCGGGTGTTCTGATCATTATGCTACCAGTGAAGTGTGAATACTAAATAACGTGTCTGTTAATTTGCGTAATTTTTCAGGAGTTCAAGATGTAATCCTTCATAGGGACTTTTTGTACACAACGTGAATTATTAATCACTATGTGACTTAAGGATCTGCTAGTCTTTACTTAGCAATAGTGGGAGAGGAATTCAATGCGGAATTAATACATGAGAAGTTAACTGACAAAAAACTGTTCCAAGTAGGAGAGAATAGCTTCTTGACGTCGTGGTAGTAGCTTGATTAGCTCAGTTAAAATCAGATTTTTGTCAGCTATAACATCCATATCTTTTCAGAAAGTAATTTATTGGTGAATATTTGTCAAAATAATAAAGCAGGGAATTTAGTGCCTTTTAGCGAGGTTGAAAAAAAAGAAGTTTGTTGTATATAAAGTTATATTCGAAGTAATATTGCAGTCAGTTATTTCAGGGATGCCCTATAAGAAGTACAATTCTAGGGAAACTGTGCATGTGAGTTGTATGTGTGTGTGTAGCTGAATCTAACTGATTTGTGACAATATTTTGGTTCACTACAGTAGATTCCTTTGAATTTTTCTAAATTTTGCATTTTTGATTACCAGACATATTATTGAATTCGTTGATGTGCAATGTTCCATTTACAATCCAACAGTAATCAGATGCAACAATTCTAAATTCAATTATTTCTTCTAATTACAGTATCTCGCAAAGTGGAGGTCTCAAGTATTTCAGAAGACGCATCGAAGATGCTCTTCCTTTCCAGAAACAGTGCAGTATAAATGGTTTAGTGGAAAGCCCAAATCCATGTCTAGTGATAGAGGATTGAGAGCGTCTGAACGCACCGTAATGGAAGAGAGGAAGTCTGTTCTTGCGCAGAGAGCTATAGAAAATGTTATGTCGTCTGTTGATACCACTGATGGTAAAGATGGACAACTGTTCTTGTGCTCCACAAGGATTAGGGACTGTGATTCCGAAAAGCAAAAGCTGAACAATATTGCAACAAGTGTAGATACTAAAAACTTTCCCAATATGGGAAGTAGTCTTGTTATGTCTAGTTCTGTGGTAGTTAGTGCTAATGAAGGTGTTCTTAGGCAGTGGCAAAGTTTGCCAAGTCTGATTGAGAATAAGTCTGATGAGAATCAAGATAAGTCTGTGACGGGCAGCTTAAGGCGTGGTCATTCAAAATATCTTCGCTCTTGTTCAGATAAAAACTCAAGCCAAATATCAATACATTCGTTACATGGAGATGCCAAAGAATGTACAAGTTACCGTAATACAACACACCCATTATATTCTAAACTGTCCCCAAGTATTTTACAAATTGATTACTCCCAGTTACATGAAACTCGGTTTTCTCCTGAAGATTCGGTGTTACATTCATGGAAGTTTGATCGTTCTTCCAAAATTGGTAGTGCAAAACTTGGTGCGATTGAGAAGGTCACGAAACAGCCGGATATTTCTAAGACTGACAGTGTGAGCTCGAATGTTGAGGCGAAATCAATTTCGAAAGTTGTAACGCAAAGTGAAAACTCTGGTGAACCAACGGTTGCTAGTGGTAGTACAGTTCCTGTAGACAGTTGTGGTGATAGAATCAAAGGAGGCTGTGTACGTCCAACGGAACTGCATCTCCCTGTAGTTACTTCTCCAAGTTCCGTTTCCGAAAGTGTTCCATATCATTCTTTACATTCCGCTAGAAAGAAACCAAATATAACCAACGTCAGTTCCAAGAGTGGACTAAAGGGAAGTGAGAAAACGTTTCGAAATTCCACCATTGCTATTACGAATGTGATTCGAGATAGTAGTTCGGTTGAGGACATCAATAAAAGTGATAAAAAGTACGAACGGAAGAAAAGTTTTATTGAAGATGGAGGAGGACATAGTGTGTTACCAATGTCTACAGGTTTCTTTCCCAAACCGTTAGAAGGACAGAGTTTAATTAGCTTCCTTTCGTCGGGGCAGTTTGGAAAACATTCAGCAGAGTTGGACAGAGAAAATGCTCACTTCAGCATTTCTGAAGCAATTATCTCCGTTATTGAACAGGTATATACATTCTTTTTGCATTGTTTTACCATTATCATATTGGTGTGTAGCTCATTCCTTCAATTAAAAATCATCTTTGAATTGATTTTTAATTCAAAAAAACATCTTTGAATTAAAAAAATAAAAAGTATTTCAAAGATTACTAGCTCAAAAAATCTAAAATGTTAGATATTTCATATGTTGCAAAGGTCCCACAAATCACTGAAATGTGGGAGGATGTCGTACATGTGTACCTAAAAATTGTGTTTATTTGACACGGAATGACTCATTCGCTTGTTATAAATTTGACACAGAACTCTGTAAAATTGTTAAAAATCATATCCTGTGCATTAATCCTTTGCGTTCGATAAAACGGTAGAAGTTTCTTTTTTCCGCGTTTCTTATTTCACAAATAATGCAAAAGTAGGAAAGCAAACCCTATGTATAATCAGAGCTTTCTCTTAAGGAGCAATTAATTGTAGTATAAAGGTTAGATACATCATAGACTTTTTCTACGTTTGTTTTCTATAGCAATCAAAATTTGCTCTTTAGCTTCGTGTATTAAACATTCTAATTGACTTCAGTTAATATATATATAAGATTGTAAAAAAGATAGGTGAAAAAAGGGCATTAGAATACCAAGACAGGCGTACAGGAACTTCACAAACACAATAGAAAAGCGACAACGTTTCGCAAAAGCGTTTTCACATGGTGGTAGAGAAAATGGATAGAGCGGACAGGTGCGGGACTTGTATATATTACCTTTCATTTAATTTTTCAGGTGAAATGTAATCAACAGTTTAAGCTTGCGGAGGTGACTGGCGAGGATGAAAGTGACGAAGAAATCAATAGCTTAAAGCAGCGTATTCGGATTCGTCGTCGTCAAAAGCAGCAAGAAAAGCAACGACATATGTGGGGCGTCACTCTTTTGAGTGATGGTAAAACTGACAGTAAGTAAAGTATTAGTTGTTATTAGATGTTATGCCTGAAAGTGACCTCCGATTAACAAAATCGTGCACGTAGTCCTCAGCTAAAAACCTATGGCTGACTCATCATTTGGAGTGGTTCGAAACTCACTTAAATAATAAAATACTGTAGATCTTGTCTGTAGATATTAATAACAATTCAAAATCAGTCCAACGTTACGCCTGAATTTGATTTTTTTAAAAATACTTGTGGTCATTAGACAACTTTTGCTAAGGCCGAGTCTACTAGAAATATGGAAACAAGTAGTATCTAGTATGTGAATGTATTTACTTATAGTGTACGCCGCAGCAAAGCTGAATTACGTTTTTTGCTGGGAACGTGTGAAACAAAGTGACTCCGAACCCACTTTAAATTCTAGCTTGTTCTGGGAAGCTATATACTCGAACATAATGTTACTATAATTTCGGTAATGTCTCAATATCGATAAGAATTAGATGTATAGATGTAGACTCAATGCACTTAAACTCTATATGTACGTATTAGAACCCCGTTTTTGTATGTTCAAATTCCACGACAGTACATTGAGTGAAGAATTCCGAGTCAATTTCATTAAACCCTGTAGGTTCCGTCCTTACAGAGTAGCCAGCTTCTTTAGGACGTTAATGAAAAAATGTGAATCTTAATTGTACTAGCACAGAAACTAACCATGAATATATTTATTATCGAAACCGGGAGTATTTACTAGTCAAAGATCTTGTTTTAGTAGTTTGATTATCGCTTTCCATGATCAGATGTGCTTATTGTACTTTCCACTTATGTCTATTAACTCGTCTTTTAATGGAGTTTTATTGTTAATATTTATTTTTAACGTTTTACTACAGAGAACTTATAATATTTCAGCTTTAGCTTGTATCTGCAATTAGTGTATGTATTGGTTTCTTTGGTCTATCCATTTTACATACTTCTAGCAAAATAAAACCTTTGACCTCATTATTCTAAATATTCTCTATTGATATTTCCTTCTCTTTTCCTTTACAGCAACGACCACGGATCAGAGTGTGAGTCCCCTCACTTCTTCGTCAATGTCATCATCTGAGAGCATTTCTACCGATGATGTGGATGATATTGAGTTGGATGACACAAGCAATTTGTCAGATTTGAAAAACTCAGGTAAGATGGTGGCATCCATAAAAAGAGGTAATAAAACTAACACTATTCAAATGAGAGTATCTTTTCCATTTAGCAAATGATTTTTACTAAGGCTTCCGCTACTAAACCTGCGAGTTATATAATAGTTAATAAAGAGCAATAACTATATGAAAACGTATGACATATTATTACCGAACATAAGACTAATCGCTATTGTACATAATAAATGTGGCAAAATGCGATCACTGATTAATTAACATTTTTTTTTTTAAATCGGACTGAGCATATAATTCTTTATTTCTCTTTATGTGCTAAATAGTTCTTTTCTATTTCTCTTCGTAATTAAACTTTGCATTTAATAAATTTTATCAGTAATTGTATAATAAAAGTAGCCCAGAATGTTCACGAGTACATTCAAAGCATTTCTGATAAATATCTGTTTTCTGTCGCCAAGGTGACTCAAGTTCCTGGTCAACTGGGGCTCAAACTGTAAATACATTTGAACGCGAACAACATACTTGTTACTCACAATAATACATCTCGTTGTGTTGCAAGGTTTTATTTTTGCCAGTTGCATAATTGCACTTTGTGTATACCACTTATTGGGTTTTGAGTAACAAAAACAATATTGGCAACCACGACTCGCATTCTCGAAAAGCCTCGATCTCAGAGGAAATGGGCTAGTGATCGAAATAGGGTAACCGGATTGGAGAACATGATACATCCGATCCTGTTGTTCGCATCAACTGCCAGACCTCCTGTAACAAGTTCTCAGTTTCACTCCCTCAAAATTCCACCAGCAGATACACAACACTGCCTTCTGTTCGAAGTTCCGTTTGAACAACCTCTATTGCTTGCGGACCAGCATATAGCAACTGGTTACTTACATCTGGGTGTGTAAAATATTCACCTTTCGTCATTAATCACAGAGCGTCACCAGAACTGGTAGGACATGTGAATGTTCAGGTGAAATCCATGTGTCCAGACGAGGCCTCCTGCTGCTATGCTCCAGCTGGTAAAGGTAATAATTCTTGGTGCGTTAGAGGAACCAGGTTTAATTGGCTACGATGAGTGTTTGTGGTTTGCTGGCTGCTGCTAAATGACTTTCTCATTTGTTCACCATTCGTCGCTACTAACTTAGCCAAACAGGTTTGATCTTGGAGGGTGGAGCGCCTAAAACAGTTGATTTGCTTTTCTGCTGTCGCAGCACTAGCAGTGCAGATTTTCTTCAGTTATATAAGAAAAGGCTGAATCGCGAATTTTTTGTTGTCAATGTTGTTTTGGCCTACAGATAGCTACACTCTTCCGTTAAGTAACTCCGCGCTCCATGGGACCACACTTTCACCTAGCGGTACGCTCCGCTAGAGTTGATGCTGTTTTCATATCCGACATCAGCCTAGTATTTCGTATTAGTCTACCAACAGTAAATGAAAATAAACAACACATTCACTTACATGAACAAAAAAGTTACAAAAGTCAGGATACCACCATAGATGTACGTTGTCGACATAAAAAAATGTTCGTCACTGTTAGCAAAAAGCATATATGTGTTTTTATTCTGCAAATTTAGAAAAGGCTTATCGTTAAGGTTTATTATTTTCTTGCAGGCTTATCTGTATCAATGGCATCTTTATATTCAGATGCCGACCTGATTCATCAATCATCAAATTTTTGTAGAACAGCAACGGATGCCATGTTAACAGAATCCACAATATCAGCAGAAGGGGTTGCTCTGTCGCTTCTTCGACAATTTAGTGAGAAACAGCTGCCACGTGCATCTGATTTAGAGTGGCTTGTTTCTGAACAAGACGCACCACAACAGGTAAATAAGTGTTCTCTTTTTTCTTTTCTTTTTCATAAAAGAACATAATTTTGATTCAACGTGCTTTTAGCGAAATGGCGCTTTTAGCCTCTCATTGTCAAAGATACTTTCCATGAAATTTCTGTAATCAGCACGATTCTTGTTACAAAAGATCATCTCTTGAAGGTCAGTATGTACAATGTGTGGTCGAAATAACGGCTCTAGAATTGGTCTTAGGACAGTTTGGGAAAATTAGTGCGCTGTTCTCCACTGAGAAAAAGCGAGGTTGCCTACACATTTTACGTACGGTTTATTCTTTAGAAGCTAACCCTCAACAAGGCATACTCGTTCTGTACTGAATTTCATCCAGGTGATAACTAATTTGCTTCAAACAAAACGTTGGGAATACAGCCGAGAACTTCTTTCTTTCAATATAAGACCACTTCAACCACCCGTAACTTGTTTTATCGCCGCTGTCTCACTTAACAATGCAAAGGCTTACCACTAAAATTGACAAACTTTTTATTTTCCATTTTAGTAACGAGTGACAGCTCGATTCTAGTAGCTGTTAAGTTTCTAAAAGCTACAGATATACATGTATCAGCCGAAATTCGAACCCAGAGCCTTGGAGACGCTGGTCTGATGCCTGAGACCGTGGTGTACAAGGACTTTCCACGTTCCATGATATGTTAAAGTGGTTCTTTGCAGTCCTCTTAGAGCAGCGATTTTCAAGTTTTTCCAGCTCATGGCACACTGAAGATGAAGCTAAACCTGTCAGGATATACCATCGGTTGTATCATAGAGAAGCAGTATTAATATTGTCTCCAAACGTTTATTATCTTAACTATTAGTTATTTCCAAAATAAACACGTATTAATTTCGTTCTGATGGCCTTTTTTAAATGAAAATGTAAGAGTTTATTTGTTCTGACTATTTTCGTAAATCTCTTGTTACTTTTTTTTTTCACCTTCTTTGAAACTCCGCAACACACGTTAATATCCTTTTTTCAGCACAAGCCTGAGACAGTTATCATTTAACAAGCAGGCTGATTACTACATTATCAAGGCGGAAGGATGAATGTTGGAAGGAATGTATGCATGTATTGCTTTCACAAATAAATCATGCTGCTAGTACACTGCTTGAGCTTTCAATGGACCATTACGATTTTGTGAAGTTTGATTTCTGAAAATGCGTAGTACCATTCGACAGGGCATCCAAAGAAATCCCGAAAGCATATATTTTTAGCTGCGGAACCTAAATAGAAATAAAGAAAAATGACGTCAAATTTCGATAAAAAAAAGAAGACGCCTCCGCTCGGGTGTGACAAAAGTGTAA
>JAGDQP010023942.1:0-18323 GCA_022664845.1 Lepisma saccharinum | reverse complement strand
GGTGTGACAAAAGTGTAACGAAGGCCACGAGCGAAGATGTTTCGGCTCCTTTTCTTTTTTACAATCAGAACGGGATGGGGTAGAAGAGAAGCTGTGGGAAGGGTCTAGCGTGAAGGCATAGCAGTCTGCAAGAAAATGAATTCGAAGGCTGAAAATGCATCGTATACCACAATTTGATAAAATAGCTAAGGAATTGATTTCACAAAATCGTAATGATCTCTTGTGAGAGAGAGAGAGAAAAAAGACTGCCCAAAACTCTTTCTTGTGGTTCGCAACTGTTTTTACGCGGCCACTATTTTACTTTTGTTTTTAAATATTCCGCAAAATATCTATTTCGAGGTTTCTTCAGGTGCTCTTCCGAATGGTGCCATTCATTTTCAGAGATCTAATTCATGTTCTTTTGACTGCAGCGCCTTCAGTGACGGAAAAGGAAAACCAAAAGAAAGCTTCCTCATCATTTCTTTTCGTCCCTATTTCGGTTCCGCAGCTAAAGATATCTGTTTTCGGGATTTCTATGAATCGCTATCGAATAGTTCTAAGTATTTTCAGAAATCAGATGCATACAATCGTAGTAGTCTCTTGTTAGTTTACTCCCAAAATTGTAATGTTTGTTTAAGATTGTGCTTTGCAGTTCTCATACTTACAGTATCTTTTCAAAACACCACTTGTTAGTAGTGCCCTTTAATATATTTTTAATACAATGTAGACTCTTTCCTTTTTTTTAAATATAAATTTAAACCCTTATTTTAATCAATCCAGCCAAATTTCTTAATGCGCATACGGTGACTAGAGAGTTGCTCTTGAAAGGTAATCGATTTGGCAGCAAGCGCAAGTGCAAATAGACTAAAAATCTGCGAGTTTTTCTGTTTGTAGTAGAAACTATCAAGATGTGTCAGTCGGTTTTTGAAGCCCCTTTCGAGTTGCGTTTCAGTCGATGAAATAGTACGTTAACGGTTAGTTTTAAGGAACTGAGAACCGTTTATTTAGTGAATATTCATTTTTGAATGGCGATTTACGGCTTCTAATACGAACTTACCATTAACGTAAGATCCGAATTGCACTTGAGGTTTGATCGGAGACAGAGTACAAGGTCGCATACCAATATATAGTGCCACTCCTTACTGAAAAGTCACCTCTTTGCCATTGCTCCATTTCGCTTTCATGAACGATGGATTACAGTTTTGCATTTTATTCGCAGCAATATCCCATCTTTGATAAATTAACGTGTAATGATGTAATAGTCATGATGATGTAATATACATTAGTTATAAAATATATATTGGAGGTGTTTCTAAAGGTTTACTTGCATATTGCTTTTTATCTTAATATAGTTGCTGCCATTACCAACTAGTTGGCCAGTAAGCCCTGACGAAGCAGAAGATGAAGATATGCGGCAGGCTACACCACTTCGAGGCACACTAGAATGGGCTCCTCCGCGGCCACAAATAATTTTCACGCCACATCCTTCACCCAAGTAAGTTCAGTTTGTTTCTTTGTTACATAACTTATACAGAAAAAACATGAAAATGTGGACACGTTGTGCTTCAGCTCGGAGCACCTTTAATCTTCGAGTAAAGTAACGCAGTTTTTCTTGTACTGGTGTGCGTCTACATTTCTCCAGAGTTGTTAATGTTTCTAGTTTTGAGCTTTCTTAGCTATTTTTCGTTATATGTGAATATGTCGTGCCTCGATTAGGGTGATACCTTTTTAGAATGTTAGAAGAATATTGCAATAGGTATGATTAAACAATAACAAGCTGCAGCAATAATGGCCTGAAAATGATTAGGAAAATGCTACGTTAACTTGCAAATAAATATAGCGCACGGGCTGTATTGCAACCAAAGGCTGATGTGGGAATAGCTCCCAGGGGTAATTGTAGTTAACTTTTACTATTGACGTTTCTTTTCAGCCTCGAAATGTTCTCAGTGAGAAAAACGCAAACGAAAGGGCTATGCGCTAACGATTTGGGGGGGGGGGGGGGGATAACCTAATATTAACCTAACTAACTACGCCCATAACGTCGAGAGTTAGGTTGTGTTTTTAATTTCCCTTTCGTTTTCCTTATCCTAAGGGCATTTCGTGTGAATACAGTTCAAATGTTCAATCAACAACTGCATTTTTAAGCTCATAAAGCTTTAAATTCTTCTAGTATGTTTTCAGGAATGATTATATAGACGTGATCCTAGTTATTTTACACGAATTCATTAACGACACTCTTGAGAAAAGAGATGCGGAAGGCATTTTTTTTACCCAAGCTTTATTTATCGTAGGCAGGAAGTTTTCATAGGACATAGGGTAAACGAAAATGCCTTCATTTATCTGTGCTTCTAGTAAGTTACGGAACATCTTACGAAGGTACTTAAGGTAAATTCCACCTTTTGACAAAGCCTTAAGAAACTGTTTTATAACATCCAGTTTTATATGAATGACTTCCATGGAAAATAATTCTGCTCCTAGATTCTAGAGATATTCGTGCCAACCAGTACTTTAGTCATAGTGTTAACTTTTACCTGAGCTATTCCACTCACACAGGTAAGTACATACACTCTGCTGAGCTGTACATAAACACAATATCCGAAACTATCTAATTGTAGAGTCTTATCTTTGTCTCTGAAGTTCACCGAGTAACAAATAGGAACAAGAGCATAATTGTTAAAATTATGCCGAAGGAAAAAATTCAGGGCCGTTTAGAGAAATTGACAGAAGTCTATATTTGCTTTATACTTAATACGAAACTGTTTCATCATCACCCAAACTCGGAATGGAGATTAAACTCCTCTTAGAGAGAGTAGTTAATGAAGTTAGCTTTCCTAACACTGACAAGATTTTTTATACTATTGTCCTAGCTTATTAGATTTCATTCTCATACTGCTAGATTGTCACAAATATTTAAGAACAAAAGTAGCAGTTGTGAGCGCTAGTACTTAAGACATTTGTAAAGGCTGTCGCAAAGAAGGTGAGACAGATTTTTTCCTGGCTTGGCAACACTGCCTATGGTCTCGGCATTAGTCTCGTCGTGTAGGATGACTAATTCTGTAACCGTAGCAAGTTGTCACAGGTTTCTAAACCATGGTAGTGAGCAGCTGTGTTGATTTACGTGGAACGTGTTTCGTGTACCCCTCCAGGTTTTTGAGTATAAGATTGCTTTTCGCGATGAGTATACAAGATAAACAGCGACATGCCATAAAATTTTGTTGACGTTTAGGGAAAAGTGCTGCGAAAGCATATACAATGTTTCAACAGACCTCGTATGCCGATCAAGACAGACTGAGTAGAGCCACAGTGTACCGATGGCACAAGTTGTTCGAAGGTGGGCGCGAATCAGGCGCTTTGCTTCCGCATCCTGGACAAAGACCGTCCGTGATTAACGAGACGCTAGTGAATACAGTTGCAGCAATTATTCGTGATGATAGACATATGTGTTTGAGAGTGCTTAGTACACATTTGAGTATATCGAAGGACACCGTCCACCGAATTTGGATGATCATTTGAAAATGAATAAGGTTTGCTCCTCATGTGTACCGCATTTTATGCAGCAGCGTGTGGATGTTTTCCCTTGTGGAAGAGACGTATGAAAGATGATCCCCTCATTCTATAGCGAATCATAACTGCCGATGAAACGTGGATCCTTTACTTTGACCCGCTTACAAAACAAGGAAGCAGCACATGGAAGTCGCCTCTCAAGAAGAGAGTGCGGCAACAAAAGAGCGCAGGTCAGGTCAGGTGATGCTAATCGCATTTTGGGATCGAAGAGGCATGATGTACCAACACATTGTCCCTCCCGGGCGAACGGTGAATGCAGAGTACTACTAAGGAGTCATTGAAACACTGCGCCAGCACGTAGCAAAAATGAGGCCGCATTTGAAGAACTTCATATTGCACCACGATAACGCACGCCTGCATACCGCGCGGGCTTTTCAGGATTACGCGACGAAGAGAAAAATATAAATTTTATCGCATCCAGCATACAGCCCGGACCTTGCACCTAGCGACTTTTGGCTATTTCGACTTTTAAAGGCTGCTTTACGTGGAACAAAGAAGTGACCACCACAGCGCAAGTTTTCTTCAGTTCGCTACGTGAGGACGAATTTTCAAAGACATTCACAAAGTGGCAGGAGCGTATGGACGCTTGCTTAGCTGTCAATGGTACCTATTTTGAAAAAGTTGTACGTCTACTCGATACGACTGATTCTGAATAAAAAGTTTTGGGTTTGCAATTATTTTGTTTCATTTTAACGATTCTCGGAGGGGTCCATGTACATGCTTGTCTTTGAACTGCTACGCAGTCACGACTTTTTGACCTATTGCGCTCATTTTGGTCTCAATCGGAAGCTAATGAACCAAATTTTTACCCTACTACATTTCCTAGCCAATGGAGGTCGCTGTTTTCCTATACAGGAATTAGTCTCACCTTCTCTGTGACAGCCTTTGTACATACAATTAATAACTTGAAAAATTATACTTGATAAAAATGATTTAAGTAAGATTAAAAGAAAAATTATACCTAATACGATAGTTTTAGATGTTATTTTTGAATTCAGCAAACAAAAAACACATAAAAGACGGTTAAACTTTGCGAAAATGATTATTGTAGACCTGTGTAATAAATAATTTGTGTGCTCGAAATCAGTAATGCAAGTAATTTAATCAAATTTATCAACATTGTTTAGTAGTATCAGTATTGGTTTGGTTTAAAGCTTTTTTTTTCTACTGATTGAAATAACCAATTCGTATAGTATATATAACTTCTTTGGTATGTTTGTAATATTTCTATCGGTATGCTGTACAAAGTGTCAGGCGCAAGTATTACTTTTCCATATATATATATATATATATATATCCAAAAAGTTTTACCCTCTGTAATGTTAAAACTTCCAAGTACGCGAAGCTTTTCGTTCCTTAACCTAGGGGCTTCTTCTGGCATAAACAAAGGTTTGTGTTAATGTGGAAGGTGTATGTGTTAATTGTTAAATTTTAGTGTTTGTGTACATGTACATAAAGACAAAGGTAACACAGTTAACAGTTATCTTTCATATTAAAAACAGATCTTCCTTTGCGCCAGAAGAAGCCCACAGGTTAAGGGGCGAAAAGCTTCGCATATTTGAAGTTTCAACAGTACAGAGGGTAAAACTTGAAGGTGAGTCCTGTTTTGATACACTTGCCTATTTAAACTGTCTTTATTCATTTTTGTATCGTTCATCACAATTCTTCTTTCTCAAGTCATAGGATACTGATGGCAAAGCAGAATTACCGTTGTGCAGGCTGTGGAATGAAGGTGGCCCCAGAATACGCCAACCGATTTCGTTACTGTGAATATTTAGGTCGTTACTTTTGCACAGGCTGTCATACAAATCAATTGGCTGTCATTCCTGGTCGAATTCTGACCAAATGGGATTTCACCAGGTGAGTCAACTGTACTTGAGATACATTGGATTAAAAATAATATTATTTCATTTGATTTATTTTATGTATTTATTGGGTCTCATCAATTTGATATGCGCCACTTTTTATTTGTTGGTCACCTTGATATGCACGTGTTGGAAAAATAAATATTTATGAAACGTGAGATGGATAAAGGATTTGCACAAATAGAAACACTAATAGAGTTTAAGTCATATCAAAGTACGAGTAATTCTGTAGTCAATTGCTGTCTTTTTTTGCACACGCGTCTATCATGTAAATGAAAAGAAAATTATATTAAAAAAACAGTTAAAAAGATAAATGAAGTACTACATGTTGTAGAGAACTTCATGCGTTCCTCTGAAAATAGCATTTTCTGTTCAAAAAAGGAGTAGAAAAGTTTTGGACATTTACATAACAAAAGTGACTATTGAGTTCTATGGACCAATGATAGAGGGTTGACCTGATGATCGAGTGGTGCAAACTTTGAAATTGGGACTATTTATCACGATTCAGGAAACTCTTTCTAAATTTTTGTGTTACAGGCGAACGCTGGCATGGTACTTTGGGTTAATCCCTTTTCCTGTCTTTAGGCGAAATAAATCGTTAGTATTCAACAAAGATGGCAAATATAGATCACACTGATCTTACAGTGCGGAAGCATGAGTAGAATTGCGTTTGTATTGAAGCCATGCTGGAAATGGGTGGGACTAAAATATCACCTGACTCGTTCCATCTCAATTCAGACAGCCTATGGAGAAAAGTAACAATTGACAATCTCCGCTCTTTCTGAAAAAGAAACATATATGTAGCGTGTTTATGAATTACATTGACAAACTTCGAAAGGAGTTTCCACACATCAAAACAAGACAAAAGTTCATCTGACGAATTTTCGAAATGCCCATAGTTTCGGAGCTGCAGGCTGCCGAAAGCGTGGGAAAATGGACTTTAGAGCTTCATATTTCTAATATCACGAACAGTAGAGTTGGTGTGGTATGGTGCCGTCAGAAACTTTAAACCTGCTCTATTTAACAATGCATATTTCAAAAGCGCAGTGGATTCCCCAAAGGAAGTAGAGGATTCCGGTATATTTCTGAAGTTGAGGTAGATCCAAATGTGCATGTATTAAACGACTTCCCGTGTGAATAAAGATGACACACATCATCCCCAGCATCCAATAGGACAATGATATTCAATCTCTTTAATAAGAAATAAATAAAAAGTTCGATAACATTATTCAAGTCTTACTCCTGTTTGTTACGCAACCCCACTTTTTGAGAAGTTTCCTCCTCTGTTACAATATTCCAGGGACCTCTTTTTTTTGAAAATTCTACCCTTTGATTCCGCATATCCAATTTAGTATTTCACGTTATTTTGGAGCCTTTATTTATTATTCCCTTTGAGTTACAGCATCCGAAAAGTCTCGAAATCCCTCTACACCATGTTAATTTTGACCACCAATTAGGTGTTCTAGCTGCCAAATGACATGAGCTATCGGAAAGTGTTTCCTCTAAAAGTTGTTCAGAATTTATCAATTCTTTCAATGGGGGCAAAATCAACCCCTGTTGCCATTTAAAATTTTGAAGTTGTCCCCCCACCCCACCCCGCTTCCTCCGTGGAGGTATTCCCGAGACGCCCCTGATTTCAGAAGCATCACCACGTGATTCTGCACGTGCACTTTGGTATGAGCATTTTTTATTTCAAAGATTTTTGTGCACTAGGAGCTGAGTTATGGCCCTGTTACGGATTTCGTGAACCACCCTGTGTATATGGTATACGTAATTGTGGTGGTATATCGTTATGTAATGGTACGTTAGTGTACTATCTATACGTAATATATATATATGGTAGACGTAATGGTGTTATTAAATGCACCAAAAGGTTTTTCTAAGAAAAATACAAAGAGTTATAAACAATTCAGTACTTGAGGGTAACTACACTAATTTACCACATATTTGATGGGTGTAGTTCAAATACTTTCGAAGATAAAAAGCTGGGATGCTTTTTGTTTTAAACTGCCAGAAGAACTCTTTGATTTGCGGTATGGTAAATGAAAATGGAGTGTCAAAAGAAAGAGATATCAGAGTAAATTAAGTCTCGGAAGTGTGAAAAATGTGCAGTTTCGGTTTAATGTAGACCGTATTTTCTCTCTCTAAGATGGCCATTCTCATGAACAGGTGAACATCTGCTAACATATTCATTGTTTTTCACTAGAGTGTTTGCAAATTATTGAAAATGATGTGTGCTACGTAACTTTGTATGATTTTTTTTTTACCAATTTTAAGAGATTGAGCTTTTTCTTATTTTTTTTTAGGTGCCCTGTTTCCAGTTTCTCATATCGACTTCTGGATAAAATGTCAGGAGACCCATTGTTTCAAATTAGCGACTTGAATCCTGCCTTATACAGGAAGTCAAGGCAGCTTGAACGCACACGACAGCTAAGACTGCAGTTACATATTTTGAAAGATTTTCTGTGGACATGCCGATTTGCTGATGAGTAAGTATTGTAAAAATAATTCACTCACTCTTATTTATTATTATTCTCCAACTTTATTATAATGCAGTTACACATAAAAAGTTAGTGTAAAAAGAGATGGTAACATTTTTGAACGAAAGTTGAAAGATTTAACACCTAGACAACGTTTGTACAGCTATATAAGCCACCAAAAAAGGAGGCTTTTATCTGATCTGGTACTTTATGTCATATCGTAGTAAATTTTATGTTCATATAGTGTTTCCTTTAAGATTGTGTCTGAATGAAGCCTTTGAGATTCGAAAATTAGAAATACTAGAAGTTCCTAGATAATATGAAGAATCATAAAAAAAATTAAAAATGAAATAGAGGTAATAAAAAATAAACACAATAAAAATAATTGAAAATTCTTAGTTTCTTTGGCTTGTTATTGAAGTTTTATACTACCTTGTAAACTTCTAAGGACAACTTTTCTTTTAGTGAACTCCGGATAACTGAGTTCAAAATATCACCACTAGGCTTGAACCCTTGACCATGCGCACAAAAGTTCTTTGTTAATCTTCACTAAATTTTATTTTTTTGCTCCATTTTAGTAACTTGAATTTGGTCGGTCTCGAAGTACAATGCTTTTAAATCCACAAACGATCATGTCCTAGCCGGGGTTCGAACCCAAACGTCTTGGACGCTAGCCTGATCTTAGACCTCACGACTACAAAAGTCTGTCTATCACACGATTGATTGCTTTATATAAATATACTTTTTTTTTTTTTTGCATTGCTAGCAGAAATATAAGAATTAGTAACCTAGATTGGAATATTTCTTTCTTACAGATTACAGGAATGCCTTAGGAAAGAATCTGAGTATATGTTTGTGGAACCTGAAGTGTATTCAGTTCAGGATTTGGTGCAGGTGCGAAGTGGAGAGCTTCCTGCTCGTCTGAAGGATTTAGTAAACAATGGCACTCAGCATATTAAAAATTGCCAAGTAAGTATGTCGAACTTTAAGTTCAATTTTATGCTCAACAAATATAGTTTCGTAAATTTTCGTTAACTTGAACCATTAAGTACGTACTTAGATTTTCATAAACTGGTAATACAAAACCCGAATTGTCTTAAGGTCAGGAATGTACGTTAAAGTTTCTTTTTTTGCTAATACTTACAGCTACTTCTACTGGAAGTTATAGTGGAATATGGTGTACCTCAAGATTCATATAAAAAGACCGATGGGAAGATTTTTCAAAATCCGTAAGATCATTCAGTAATACCGAATCAACATACTACAAAAGTAAAATTAGTATATCCCATGTTCTGGTTATTAACTATACAGAGTAAATGTTGCCATATTTTGTTTCTTTGCGGAATTAGAAACTTATCCCAACGGCCATTTTTTTTTTTTTTTTTTTTTACAAATTTTAGTGCATTCGGAATTCTTTATTCCTTTATCATCAGTGATCCAGTAATATCTTAATTGTCGAATTTATTGATCATAATTATTATTTTGCACAGAACAGGCGTTTGAAAGCAAATTTAGCTTTCTGCAGTTGCCTCTTATTTTACGCTTTTCTTTTTATCTTTGTATGTAATTTTTCCTTAGTCTTATAGATCATGCTCAAATTCTGTTTAGAAATTTCTTCAGGTGGGTAAACATGTAAAAGTCTCCGAGGGCGCAAGCTCCGGGCTCTAGGGTGGGTGGGGTACAACTTTCCAATGCCAAGTGTCGCCAGCAACATGCGGCGTAGCATTATTGTGCAATAGCAGCACACCGCGTGTAAGAAGGCTTAGTCGCCGATGTGGCGTCCGTTAGACGTTGTAACTTCTCTTGATTAGCAGTAGCGTTCACCGAGGCTCCACACTCCGGGAAATCAACGAAGAGAACGTCATTCACATCCCAAAAGATTGTTGCGAGTACCGTACCTGCGCTTATCTTCACCTTCTTCCGTGGTGGTGATGTTTAATGTTTCCACACGATTTTGGCTCATAGGGGTTCATATCCACGACTCATCGCCAGTAACGGCGACGCAGGATTATACGTTGATACCAGGTTTAGTCTTGCTGCCGGCCATCTTGACTGATGTTTTTCCGAGTTTTCCTCACTTTCACGTGGCGAATGACGAGAGGGTATCTCGAGTAAGCACCGGCCACTCTACCTTCTCCATTCCTTTTCTCGAAAGACTGCTCTTTGCAGGACATCATCTCTCAAACCTGTGAAAAACTTACTTCGCAAAATTGTGTATATAAATAAGTGTGTGGAGAAATGTTTATTAAATGTAATTGTACAGTGTAATACTCCTGTAATTGGGCACTGAACTCCACGTTAGAATTAACTGTAGAAAAATAGGAAAAAACTTCTTAAATAAAATTTTAGTTGTAAATAAATAAACAATAAAGAGATCCCAGGATCAAATCTCAAAGGCGGTCATCGTGACTGGTTTTCCGCGGTCACACGAAGCGAATATCGAAGTCGTACCCTTCCTTCTCCCAAACACAGAGTAAGATGATATTGAAACTTAATGACATCATAGGCATAAGATAATGTAACCGCCATCATTATAAAATGGCAATGAATGTTTCATGAATTAAGTCCTATGCATAATTATTGAGTCCTTGTGCTTTCATTTCCTAACAGTTGTGTGAGGCAAGAGGCTTTCTGTGTGAATTGTGCGACTCCCAAGAGGTGATATTCCCATGGCAACTTGGAAAGGTGACACGCTGTGGCGTATGTGGAGCTTGTTTTCATTCGACTTGCAGGTCATCATCACCATCATCCTGTCCTCGATGTGCTCGCCGTGCAGCTCGCAAGAAACAAGAGGAGGAACAACTGGAAATATAAATTGTTACTATTCTTTTGTAAGTGTACCGTTTGTGTCAATAATAAGGTCAGTAATTGGTTTTACGTCAAATACTCTTTACGATCTGTATTTATACAGATAATTATTATGTAATACAAGGATGTATTTATAGGTATAGATTGATGTATTTAGTGTACATTGATGTATATTTGATTTTAACGTAATTTGTGATAATATGTGTAATTTCAGCTGTTAATTTACATGCATTTAATGAATATAAACGTAGAAGATGCTTTTAAAGAGGCGTTACAGTGATATTTTTTTTTTCCGTATACTGTGCAATATGGTAGCAAAGTTAATAAATGTTCGCATAAGTATTTTCTCGCGTAGTATTTAATTTCGCATTCATGTCGATTTTGGTCAGTTCACAATTGCAATGACACTGTAATATATTTTGTGTTGTTGACACTGAAGAAAGAAGAAAAAAAAAAAGGATTGAAAAAATAATTTCTATGTTCTATTAATGAATTCATTACTTTTCATATATAATAGTCCTCAAGGCAATGAGTGTGTGTTTCAGTATCTTGTATATTACTGCAAGTAATTTTTCAATGAGAAAGTGAACTTATAAAATGCGTTTTTGTTTTGTTTTTTTTTTTTACTTTTAACTGTTCCATGTCATTTTGAGATCTTGAATTAAGGAAATTGTCAGTTCCTTCTCGTTACACCCTCTACGATGGATCTAGCCAAATATTGCTTACAATCTCTCAAAAGTAATGTTTATTGTAAAGTAATAGAGTAAATGGTGTGCTAATTTGGTGTACTATGAAAAGATGACAAAATCCGCGAAGAAAATATTCGTATTTGGGTGCTGCTATTGGTAAGAGAGAAAGGAGAGGGAGATAAAAATGAAAATATGGAGAGGTTTTGCTTACTTTCTGTTTGTCTCACTGGAGACTCTCATTCTTACTTTTGATATTTACTTTTCAATTGGGGACAATAAAAGGACTGTCCTTTGAATAATCCGGCCTTCAGAACAATATTTTTTAAGAATAGTGCAGATTAAGTAAGATGTATAATTAGAGAAAAATATAGATAATTAAACAAGACATTGATTTCGCTTGTATTTCTAAATGTTTTTCTGTGTAATAGAGTGGAAGAAGAGCATTTACTAACAGATAATATTTAATTTTTTTCTGGCTATCATTGTAAAGAATTTTTATATCAAAATGTATTGAACACGAAGAGGTAAAGCATAAATGATCCATAATTATTGCTGTCAATATAAATTGTGTAAGTCTGTTTCGTGTGTAAATGTGTCGTTGTGGCCTCTTTTGAAGCTAATTGTATATTGTAGCTTCCAAGAGTTCAGTACTGTCTTGCTCTGGATTAAAACTAGATACATAGACGCGACTACGAGGTTATAGAACTCGTGGAAGCCAGAGGATGTAATTAACTTTAAGAAGGCCTGTATGACAAAGGTAATTAACAGTGTTCGCTTAAGGGTATACCTTTGAGACCCGTTTTGGTGGTGTTTCTTGATCTAGTCAAAAACTAGTAACTTTGTCGAAAAACTGAAAACTAAGAAGGAAGTATGTCCCTGTTGTGAGGACAGTAACACTTATTGGGGCACATCTATGGGCGTTAAGTCAAAGGAGTAACTTATTGATCTGGTTTCTGAAGGTGTGGAAAAATGGACGTAATTGTTTAAGATATATTTGGAGGTTTTGAGTATTTAGCATCGGAGTTTAAGGGAGGTCTTTTATGCATTGTTATGGATGATAAATGTAAGTCTTCGATATGTATTCTTTGTAACTAAGAAGTTGATTATGAAGATAGTAGTGTACCCTTCAGGTATTAATATAAGAAAACACTAGGGCGCACTGTTCAGCCAGTTGTTGCAAGTAAACATGAGTCAAAGTTTACGTAACACATCTCTTATGCCTTAAAACGTTATTTGCTTTCATCGGCCTGGGTGGTTGAAGCGGTAAAATAATAATATAATCTTTCTGGGGAAAAAACTTATCCGCCCCACGAGACTCGAACCTACAATCTCTCACTTGTGAGGTGACCACTTCATTCACCCGGGCCAATGAAAGCCAAGAACACTTTATAGCATAAAAGATGTGTTATGGAAACTCTGACCCATGTTTTACTGGTAACTGGCTGTATAGTGCGCCCTACTTTTTTCTTATATTAATACCCTACTTTCACACGAAGTCTGGTCCGATACTAAAGTTCCCAGACCATGTTTTTGTTCACTTCATCGATAAAGTTACTGGTTTTTGCGTAAAGGGAGAAAAACATCAAAATGGGGTCAAAAGGTATTGACCTCTCCACATTTATTGTGGAACGTAGTTGCTATAAACATTCGTTGAAGTATTTATGTCTTCCACGGTAAATGAATAAAACAAGATTAGTGATTTTCATTATTCCTTTGTGTAGAAAACCAAACATTAGGATTTTGTTAGAATGATTAGGAAAAAGGTGAAACGTGTCTATCTATATATATGTAGAAAGATCATGCATGTACTTGTAGGATTTTCCATTTGACGTCATTTTCTTCCGTCACAGGAGGAAACACGCACACCCCGAACACGCTTATGATTGTTATTTAAAATATTACTGTATTGTGATGGAGAATTTTGAAATACTGCCACATCTTGAAGACTGGTTCATTGTTATCAACAGGAATACGTAAGGGGGATCGACTGGGGTAGATCAGCAATAGCGTAGCGTAATCGGGAGGTCTTGTTTAAGTTTTGTACCAAGTAGATGCTGAGAATGTTCCTTGAATTGTAGCCATGGACGCTTTTCTTTCAACTCGCTTCTCTCACGGACACAGCAAAGTAAAGACATTGGAGTAAGAAAATATATTTTTTAGTAAAGGAAGGAAACGTCAGAAAGCAGTACAATTAGAGCTCTTTAATGGCGCAAGAGTAAAAGGAAATGGAGGGGGGGGATGCATGTTGAAAGAAAATGGAAAGGGTTTAAATGGAAGGCACAACCTGTTAATGAATAATTACATTTCCGTTATTACCTTGTAAGAATTCCACGTTTTTTGTAGATATATTGAACTGGCAGCAAACCCTAGAAGAAAATAACCTTTCTCAAACCATGAACGTAGTATTATTGATGAAGGATCAAAGATTATTTACATAATCTTTGTGATTTCTGGCACACTTCAGCTTTGGTGTGGTAGCTTCTTCAATTTTATCTCTAGGTAGAAACTTTTAATTATATTTTTGAATATATCGCGTTTCTTTTTATATCCATAATTATTCTGTTTTCATTTTTGCATATACATTCTTAAAAAGAAAACCATATTGTAATAAATGAACAGGAATTCGGATTCGATATTTTGATCCATCCGTGTCATTTAAATGAATGTTATTTTAAATTAAATTGAATTAAGTTGTAAAATTAAAACATGTAAATTTAGCACACATCAAATTGGTCTATCCATTCCAAAGTAATTCGGAGAAAGCATTTTACGACTGGGTACAGACCTTTTTTTTTTTCACTTTGGTCACGTTTTTCCTGATTTGTTTCCTCGGCATTTGTGCTCGCCGAAGATCGCTGATTTTTGGACAAAGATTCCAATACAACAAAGGCACATAATGTAAATAATCCTGAATAACTGATTAGGTTCCAGCTCTTTCAAAAGGTTCAATTCAAAAATTGACTAAACACATGATGATACGTTCTCGTCGTACCAAAGCAAAAAATATGGAAATATGTGGTTCTTACAAAAAGTGGAAAATACAACGTATACATAGTGCAAAAAAGGCATATCATGTTACTTCTGATCAGAGATATTCGGAATGAGAAGTGACTTCAAAAAGAGAATTGGCAAGTTGAAAGAAGTTCAGACAAAATAGGCTGCACAAATCCATATGCTCACTGATTTGAGTAATGGAGGAGGACTTTTCTTCATCATTTACTCCCTGAATCTTGTTCGGTTCGGTACGGGCGTAAGCCATAGTGCTGTTATCGCCCATAAAATTCATTTTATCTTAATAGTGTTCGGAATTAAAGAGGATAAGCCAAACGGAGAATAAATTTTGATATTCCTGGACCCGAGATGATGCTTTATTTATGGTCTAAGCACGTAACGAGTGAGAGGTATGACTTCTTTCGGTGAATATTTTTTTTTTTTTTTTGGAGTAGGGATGGTACTGACCAGTCCGGCACTTCAAACTGAGGAAAGGCTTGGTCAGAATGGCTAGCTAAGCGATTGGAACGTTGGGAGGGATTCTTTCGAGGCGAGGAACGTTGCAATCTACCCTTAAGAGCTCTACAATGCTTTTTATAACAACGTCAGAAATGAAGTAAAAATAAATATTTTTGTACAAGAATTAGTCCCTCTCTCAATAAGAGAAACAAAACTGAATTTAATAAATAAAATTTGAGCAGGAAATAGTAACTGTTACGTGCTGACTCGTTTTTAGTCTCTAGCAGTTCCTATATGGAATATAGCGGTGCTTGGGGATGCATTTAAACACTGACATGTACGTTTTGAATCTTACAACTTACTTTGATAATATTTGATATGTTGCTAGGTAATGTCAACAACCACATAGCAACGGCGTCCTTTGGTACTGCCGAGACAAAGTTCGCGACTGTAACCAATAAACCAGGAGGAAGGTGCTAGGTAGTTTAGGGTATGTTCCTCCTTGGAAATTTTAAGCAAAATATTAGAAGATAACACTCTGTCATATCAGTTTGTGTATGTTCTTCAATTCGTGGGCAGTGATAAGTATATAATTAGATCTTCAATATAAATAACAGTCAGGTAGTAGTATTTTATTTTCTGTACTTGTAGTAGCATACAAACTACATTGAACAGCATGAGAGTCAGTTCATTTAAGGTGGACTATGTCATTCAGGTCAGACATATTGAAAAAGTACGCAGTTGGAGGTAGTTCAGATTTCGGTACCTGGATTATTGAATATATTCTCCCCATTAAGTTTGGTTTTTCACAATAGCTTTGAATTGATAATTAGTAGTAAGGAGGTAATTACAGGAAATTGTAACAGTGAATAAAATCATGTATTTTGATTGGAAAGTTTAATGAGCAAATGATTCAATTGTAAGTCCAAAATTTTAATGTCTTTGATGGAACTACTGAAAAATAATTTTAAAAATGATGTATAGAAAGAAATTAATCAAATATGCTCAAACATTGTAAGTGTAAATTATGCCAAAGATAGTCTGATATTGTTTATAGCAAGCGAGTGTTATTTTTATACAGTAAACATACATTGTTATTTATCATCACAGATGTTTATCATGTTTAATGTTAGTCGCTATAATAAAAAATAATATTTATTACATACATCGTTGTGTTCATAATTTCAAGCTCGCATGCTCACTATTGACAGCAAATAATGTGATATTTATATTTTCTCCCATAAATGTCTCTCTTTTTTTTCATTTATTATTAATGTTCCTAATTTATGCATTATTTTATCGACATATAATTAGTTTCTGTCGCAGAAAGATTGAACTGAGGACACTTATTTGTAGGATATTCAGAGAAATTCTCTCTCTCGGCTTTACAGACGTCTCACTGCACCGTGGAATTTCAGAAGGATCGTTTTGGCGCCGGTTAAAGATGAACTTATACCGCACCGTCTACAGGAACAGATCAATGACACAAAACATGTTGCCATTTTGTTGCAACCCAGACGCGCAGATTATTGAAGTTCGACCTTTAAAACTGCAGTAGCCGCTTCAATATACTCTTAAGTTCATGCTTTTCTTGCATGAGTTGTTAAAAGAAAAGTAACTTTTAATGTGTTGCGAGCAACACAACACAACTCGTGCGTCAGTGTTGTTTATGGTTCAAGCAGTACTGCGCCTGCGCGCGAATGGGCTAGCCTCAATGACTTTCTAGGTTGAGAAACTTCTTATTCTAAGCACACGATGAACGTGACCTAACCTCTTAATCTAGAGCTGCTGGTGAATTGCCTTTTTGGTGTACTGGTTACCATAGTGGTAAGCTAATTCGGAGACCGAGGTTCGAATCCTGGCATGGTTATGTTTATACGAAGTTTGATTCAAAAGTCATGGCAACTGTTGGTTGTCTCCCGAATAGGGAACAATACGAAAAATCCAAGATATACGATTGAAAGCGTATGAAATGTACTATCGAATAAAACCATCAAATGAAGTGTGAATGCAGGAGACTGGTAGCGAAGAGGCAGGACATTGGACAGCAGTATTTTATTATGACATGGATAACTCTGCTCCGTTTAAAGATCTCCACCCACCTCGCTACTGTTCGATAAGGCATGGTATGCACACCCAGTGCTTCTCGTACCTCCGTATGGCTTTTCCGTGCATTTCTGTCGCGGAGCGCTGCTATTTTCAGAAACGTTGCTCATGCTTTGTGACTTCCATTCTCGAACGCTGTCACTCACCAACTGAACTGTGGTGCGTGCTTACATCCATTCCCTTGTTCACATACCCCATCTGGTAGCTTCCTTCGAAAGTGCATTCCATACACATTCAATCGTCTATCTTAGATTTTTCTTATTGTCCCCCCCCCCTGTTCGCGAGAAAGAAACGTGTTGCCATGACTTACGAATCTACCCTCGTATATTTTTTCACGAAAAATATATTAATTAGGAAATGTAATAAAATTAGTGGCCATTGCTTAGAATAGATCTTTTTTTAATTGACCACGCGATTTAGTCTTGTTCCTTCAGGCTTGCGACAATAGAACTTCCTATGTTGAGACGCTAGTCATAAGGCGAACTTCCCAGGAAGTGACATCACAAGTGTGGTTCACAAGTCCACGAGTACGTAGTGAACGAAGAAAAAGTCTTACGTGCTAGGACTTGCAACAGGATGAGCACAAGAGGCTGAGCTATTCTCGCGCAAGCGCATTACTCCTTAAAAGTAAATATTACTTCCAAGCATGTGCTTCCAATTGCCAATTTAGAGTATTGATAGCATGTCGGAAAGCTAATCCAAGGAGCCAGGGATCGAACCCTGGTGTAGTTTTTTTATTTATTTTTTAATGAAAATAACTTTATATATATATATATATATATATATATATATATATAAACGCATTGGGAAATTTAATAAAATTAGTGAACAAACGCATGTGGAGGTTAGGTAAGCCATGTACGGTATTTTTTTATTGCACATACGATCAACTCGTCTTTTCACAGTGTACTGTTCCTGTCCCTAGTCACAAGTGTGCTAGGTACTTTTGTACTTAACATGGAACACTGCACTACTTCAGTCATCTGTATATAGTGCACTCAGAGACCTGAAATGCTAGCAGAAAATGAGCGTTACAAAGTCAGTAAAATTAACGGAACCGTAGTACTCGAAATAAATATTTGTGAACGGATTGCGTTGGTAGCTGGTGCTGAGAAGCGGCAAGTGTCAAAAGTTTGTAGTATGTAATTATGTCGTTATAGAATAGTGTGCTTTTCATTAGAGAGTATTTTAGCAGGGTTACCAGACGTCCTTCTTTTGGAGTGCATGATGTCCTTCTTTTTCTAAATATCTTGAAATGTCGTCCATTTCCTAGTGACCAGGTTACAATGTCCCGAATTGAACATATTCGTATTCCTGTGATCCAAAGTATCAATTTTAATAAAATGTAAGCAAATGGTTCATCATTTGAGAGGGGGGGGGGG
>JAGDQP010023941.1:0-28548 GCA_022664845.1 Lepisma saccharinum | reverse complement strand
AATGGCACTTTCAACAATGAATTAAAAATCGACACTAATAGAACTCTCGCATTGGTTATGAACTTTCTTCCCTGAAAGTTAGAACTCTCTCGGATTGAATTTGTAGGAACAGCAAAGACATTTCGTTCAACTATAAAAATACATTAGACATATACGGAGGTAGTGCTGCCATCTTTTGTCGTACATCTTGACTTTAGATTGTCGCTAATGAATTTATATTAACAAATATGACTGTGTTTTTAAACTTTCTTCTTTTCTTCTGATTTTAGTATACATACATGGATCATGAGCGAGTGTTTTATTGGTAGATTCGTTTTTCTCATTTTCATCAGGTAAATATACTGTAAACAAATCATGAACTTGAAGCAAGGCATTCCTAGTGTGTGTGTGTGTGATAAAATACATTAGCATTGTAACTAACTATTTATCTAGTTTTGAAATTATGAGTTAGTACAAATCCATGCATGAGGCAATTTATAAAATCTGTAAGGTTTAAGTTAACGTTGTAATATCCATCTTTTAAAAACATTAAAAAAAACTTATACTTGGTTGTCGTGTGAAGAAATCCAAATGCCGTCTTTGCAAAAAAAATTGTGATTGGATAAAACTTCTTCTGAAGAAATAGGGAATTCTGGATGTTCTATCACTTGTTATATTTCCATCAACTTTCGCTATTATGACTTATATTTACTGGAGCCATTACCTTAATCAAATGAACAATAAGTGGCAAGAACTTCTGGATGGCTTTGAAGAGAAAGAAGAAGATGAATGAATTAAATACTGAAGTATGATTTTTTAATTGAATCGTTGCTCAGTTTACACCGGAGTTATATCTTTGACGTTTTCTAATAATTTCCTTGCTCTTATTCCGTTATAGACGTTCACTTTTGGGAACATGTCGACAAGTTATAAATTGCTATATTTTGATAAATCCAAGCTGTGGAACTAAAAGTAAGCTGTGGAACTAAAATGTGCTTATTAGCACAACAACAGAGCGTTTACTTTTCTCGGGGCGGAAACTACCTTCATATATTTATTTTTGTTACCACAGTGTGAAACACGTTGTAACCGCCTTCTACTACATTTATCGAAAGTAATGAAATCGTCTACAAGACACTGTGGCTGGTAAAGTGTGATATCAAAAGTAGATACTACAAACGTTAATAATAAAGCATTTGTACAATGTTATTAACCATGAATATTTGCAATGAAGTATGACAAGTGATCTTCAGAAAATGGCGATCGCAGTGATTAAATGGCAAATGCTAAAAATTATGTCAAAGACTTTAATCCAGATGAGAACACTTTTGTTGTACTTGATTATGAGAGTTTTTGAGCCGACAGATTCTTTTTCTTTTAGAGAACTGTTAAAATTGTGTATGTGGTGGGGTGTAACAAACACGGAAGGAATGAAAGGGGATTTACATAAACCATATACAAAATATACAAATGTTTGGTGCACAATTTTGCATGAATTTTCAAAACACAGAAGTATTGTCAACCTCCCAAGGAATGGAAGTATTTAAAGTGGTCAACTTATTCAAAATATTTGAAATATTCAAAATTTTATAATTTAAAATTAATAATCTAAATTATGTTGTGGAAATGGAAATAAAACCACTCGCCATGTTTGGGTAATGATCAGCAGAATTGTATATTCGCAATAGTGGTCCAATTCAATGAACTTGATAACGTCAAACGAAAAGTTGTTCACCTCCGAGCAAATAGTCATACTCTTAGGATGGGAACACGGCCTTCTACCCCAATTACGAAAGAAAATTCTTCGAAAGCCTAGGTCAGTCCAGCACCTTGCGTATACATCTACAGGCTTGTAGGAAAGGCACAAAATCGTATATAAGACCAACTATCCCTCACTCATTCTACTGTGTGGTTCGAAAATTCTGAGCGATGACTCTAACCCAGACTGCTCACGACGCGACGGAAATATTCTACCAAGTTCGAGTTGTGTAAAGTCTACGAGAGGCTGATCGTTTACAACACCCATCATCTTCTGCTATTTTCAGGTATGAATATGGAAAATACCCCAAGTTTTACTATTGGTAAGTCTCACAAAGGCTAGGTTAATTCAATATCACACTGGAAAAAATATTTGCTCTCAATTAAACAGCTGGGTTATGTGCTAAATCTGCGCATCTTTGATAAACAAGGTTACATTAAAATTGAATTGATTTTAGTGTCACTTGTAGCATTTTAGACTCCTCTCGCAGCCAAATCTACTCCTATGAACATCAAAGTTTCCCGTCAATAAACGGTTTTCTTACACGAATTCACAATTTCGCACGCTACGTTCACAGTAACTTGGTCATCTACAGGATGTATCAGGACCAATGGGAGAACGTGAAGAAGTGATTACTCAAACTAAAACAAGAAAATATTTCCCTATGACCAAATGTATAGCAAAAATCAAATAATTTTGATTGCATAACTGGGGCAAGTGTTTGCAAAACATATCATAAAGAGAGGTTTCTGCGACAATGTGCACATTCGCATTTAGATTAGATAAGAAGGTAAACAATACTGAATTTTGTTTACTTACTCTGTCGTTTTACGATAAAATCAACTGTCTTGTCAGCCTATTTTAATTAATTTAATTATGTATGTAACGCCTCATTATAGTTATATTCAAACTAAAATAAAATATAATGTTTGTTCTGAAAATTGGCAGAACACAAGAAAATCTTCTGAATAAGTCAAGTTTGAAAAACAAATAATGATTTTAAGTTAATGAATCGAAACACAAAGTATAAGGTCACAAGAAATCACAAAAAAAAATGAATTTAACTTAAGAAACAAAATTTCATAGTCAAAAATTATTTTAGCGCACTACTAACTTAATTATGAGAGAACACAAACAGTTAATTTGAAGCTAAAGAACAAAATACGTAAGTTAAAGTAGTTGTCAAACATAAGCTTCACCATGGTATGTTAAACGTTTGCAATGGAAGTTTCTTTTCAGAGTTTTCAATGTTTTGGTTAATGTTTTTGGTGTAGGATTTATTGTAAACTTCGTTAGAAACTAAAGATAATACTGTAAAATACTTGGATATTTGTTGAATAGCAATGTTCCTTCCCCCCGTGTGTTATTTCATTCCTCCTCAAAAAGAGTCCCTCGGTACAACTGAAACTAAAAAAAAATACTTTGCATGATCAGGAACCACTTTACCAAACGATGTTAGTTCTTCCTTTGTTTTAATAAACCTTGTTCAGCTTAAAAGACACTTCCTAGAAAGTAGATTTCATGTCGGTTGAATGATTATAATAAATTATAAAGGGGATCAAACAAGGTATTATAAAATTTAAATCAGCATTTTCTAAATATAGTTTCAGAGAATTTTCCTTTGCTCACAAATCATAAGATTTTCAGCCAGCACAAAGTGTTCTTTTTAGGAATAAACCCAATCTACAACAGAAACAAAGAGCGTTTTGTTTGTCGGTTGTATGTTAACTGAGGGGGTCCTTGTCTCCCTTTATCTCTAGTTCCACTTTACCCCAATCTCCCTTTTGTAGATAACATATTTCCCACTTTTTTGTAAAGACACTAAAACGAGGTATGGATGGTATCCATGTATTCATTTAAAACGTATTATTGCTCTGAAAATCTGTTATAATGTTTTTAAAAGCGTCACGATGAAGAAATTGAAAAAAAAAAAAAAAAAACTCTAAAAGGACATAGTTCGATTTGTACTAAATGGACTAAAAATCAAGCCCTTTGCAATCATTAAATATGCTGGCCTCAAAATGCGTATTTAGCTGGTTATCTTGTATCTATTCAACTAACAGAGTTCCATTAATGCTATTTAAAAGCATTAATACATTCGAATGTTCTATATAAAAGTATGGATTGCATCATTAATTACTCTTAAACTAAGTTTTTCTATTAGGAATAGTACATGGTAAACAAAACATTTGCAACGATATTACTCAACTTGGTATACTAAAATGTTTTTCTGATTCAACACGATACTCGTTGCTTTAAACATAGAATGGAAACATTAACACGCAATACGCTTCCACACACACTAACATATCAAAATAGGTTCCATTCTAAGGTCAGTCGTGATGCTGGTATGCTTTTGAAAAAATATTTCTTTTGTATTTAATTTGGATGTCAAATACTAGATACAATTTAGTTTAAGAATCTATACAGGTATTTACAACGGAGTTAAAAAGAAAATTTTTAAGATTCTTTTCTCTAATTGCTATGCTTGCAGTATAAGTGACTGAACATATCGAGAATATAAATGCAGGTATACGTTTTGTGATAGTACGTGTCGAAGAAGAGACACATGGTTAATCGTTGCTACATATGAAATACTCTCAACATATCTGACGTTGTTATACTGGAACTTATGAATAGCTGATGGTATGATTGTTTTAACACTGATTCCAAAGGAACGTTATTTAGGGAACTGGAAGAAAACCATTAATGGTCCTTTCAAATTACAGTTGTAACATTATTTACTTCGGCATTTTTTTAAAGTAATATGGTAATGTATAGCTCCTGAATCGTGTTGCAAGGTACTATGCTGACGGTTGATATACATGTTAAAGGTAGGACATAAAAGTCATTCATAATGAGCAACACTATTTCTAGATTTGAAACATGCTAGTAGATCCAAATTGTTATTGAAAATATTACCTATACGCAGATTGTCTTGACATACGTATGGACAACTTTAAGGATTTCTGTGAAGCTTATTGGATATTAATAATACCTAAATATTATTATCAAATAGACACACTGACAATGTATAAACAACGAAGTAAATAAGGCAGGGAAGAAAATTCTTATGGTGGCGGAAGAACTTTGCAATTTTAATAATTTTTTTTTTCTTACATGTATAAATTTGTTTGAAACTTATACATGTTCAGAATTAGCTCTTTAATTCTCACCCCTGTCTCCCGTTAAGTTATCGCAGCGCACGAGTCCTCACGTAAAGTAAATCGTTAAGGTTAACAAGTATTAAAGAAAACACAATGCGTAGTTTGACGTTACAAATCTGTATAGTTACTTGATTGGTCCTCGGTAGGGGGTAGCACTACTTTCGTGATGAAAACGTTGATGTACGAGCCGATCTATCTCCAAAAAAACGAAATTTGTTAGTGATAACTGTATTGGAATGTATGTGCGCGGGTCGGGAGCCACAATTTGTAATTATTCGTACGATCGTGGGACGTTCTTGTACCTATGTGCATTAACTGACTGATGGTTATATAACGAGAAAGTATATTTAGTATGTTCAAAGGTGAGAAAACAGTATCCAGCACAATTTCCGCAACTCCTCTATCTGCTCCCTTTGTTTGAAGATGTGCGTTGAAATGCACGAAATATTGTAATGAAAAATACACAAGCTCCGTTCTATTGGTATTCCAACACAATGATAGTGGATAATTGTTTGTTTGAGAGCTTTATTGCACCACAATGCTGCTGTTTCTTTTACTGATACACTTTAATGACAAACGGTGAAATCAAAATAATAATAACATACAGTTTACTGCATTATTATATACGTACAAACTTCACAACGTACTGCAACAATTATGACAAACAACGCTAGTGTAGCATGCGGGGACTTACAACATGTCTAGCTAAATGTTTTTCACAATACTTTATTTAATACAATATCAAATATTACCAGTCAAAGTATGGTTGAGTTAGAAAATAATATGAAAGCCTATGCTAATTGGGAATACGCGTACATGTACAGAAAATTATAAAATAACAAAATATCAAACAATACAGGCATAAACTAAATGAGTATGCTTACAACAACTACTACTACGTTCCCACAGGTAAATGATTTTTTTTAGCATTCAATAATATTTTAACGAAATATCACAGTCCTCATAAAAAACAACTTTTTTTTTTCCTTTCTAAAATACTCCTGTAAGACTTTAGGCTTAACTTATTCACTCCGACGAAGTACTCATGCACATAATTCTTACTATACTGTGTCTGAACATATCAGAGTTATCGTTTGACACTAACAAGATCTAACCTAATCTTTGAGAGCGATATGGAAGGCTTTGATCTACACTGTTAATTGCTCTATGCAAAAATTAAACATCTTTTTCCTGACGCATCGTAGCTAGGGCGATTGCTCTCTATGGTCATACTGTGTACTACAACACGTTCTATTTCTCTTGAGTATCAATTATTATAGTTTAAAATAAGTAATAGGATGCCGTCGAGTACACCCTGATTTCTTAACTGCGACGATGATCTCAACTTACAATATAATAGAAGTCGCAAATTACTATTGGATCAAGCGCAAATCTTACGTGGCCACACTTGTTTTAACATAAATCTACCTCGTGCGTAAAGCACCCTACTCTCCACATGCAGAATGCATTATCAGATACAAAACTTACAATATTCTATATCGTACACGTTTTATTTTCAACATCCGTTACTATTCAAATGACACGTTATCTTACAAGTTTGGTTTAGAATTTTAACAGTAGACAATTAACTGCATATGGCTACTACGTTTCAATATTTTCACTCTTGCGGTTACGTTAGTTGCTGTGCAAGTAGGCAATATCGTTTCCAAACAAGTTATATGAATGCATTCATTGGCCACCAGTCACTTTAGCTAGCTTTCTTTTTAACAAGGAAATGGTACCATAACACACGCCAAGTAGTACGGATTATCTTTGATCACTTGCCAACTGGCTGAAATGTTGTCACCGTGATAATTTTACAACGATCAAAACAAGTTCACTGTACCAGTACTTTAGATGCTGTACAAAGGTACTATGCATAAGTCAACAATCTTGTAAAGCACACGCTTTATTTTCACGGATGCTGTATTCTATCTGTTATCTTGCCACAATAACAATAAAAGTGAGCTACTTACAATAGCGTTCCTCCAGCCACGTGCCGAAAATAATTGCTTACCACTGCCACAACCCGGTGTGATACGGGACTTCTTGAATCACAAATCTTTGAGCATGCTTACTATTGTGTCCGTCCGTACACCACTATTTTTACACGTATCTTCCTCTATACAGGTTCTATTGCAGTACAATGCGTAAATTCGTTACCGCTCAGCAATATTACGTAATTACTTGACACTTTCTGTCGGCTGAGCTAACGACGCACTTGTTCATAAGATACTTCTAGTTCTTTCTAAAGCAACAAGTTACCACTTCCGCTACGTCACCGAAAACTCGTGATTTCATCACATAGACTAACTAAATGGTAGTCTCAGCTCCCAACCGCGACACACTGATTCAGTCGTCATCACAGGGAGGGAGTGACATACTGATTCGACGTAGTCGTTGTCTCTTCGTCACCACGGGGAGTGAGTCATCACAGGAAAATAATGTAAACGGCGTACCCGGTTACAACGTTGAGAAAATAATTCAAACAAATTTATTTGTAACAATAAAACAAAATTTACAATAATGAAAATTTCAACACTGTTGCGTCACCTCAATTATGTTTTTTGGAAGTGTATTCAAGGAAATCAAATTAAACTTACTTTCACTCCTAGGAATCAGTCACACAACTTTTAATTTTTCGATTCACCCTTTAATACAATAATCAACTTCAATCATCCGTTACTCACTAATGGTATAAAATTGAATAAAATATTCCATACCTACGACAATTTTCAAGGAATTTTTACGAACATTGGTTACAAGCCGTTACTTGTTTCCACTTTGAATCGTCCATTGATCCTTAACAGATGTGATACAAAATTTGTAGTATGATCTGCATTCTTTTCGTGGTGAATATCGCTAAAATTGTGTACAGCCGTAGGCTTTTCTACCACTTTGCATTGCCCACAACTCGTTAATAGACAATTATTCAACCAGAATACGGTAACAAATATAAAAGTCTTTGATGCCTAAAGATCTTAAACATTATATGTAAGTAACGAATATTAAAGTTCATGGATCCTTTTACAGTTCAGAGAAGGGTGATGAATCATTAAACCGCATATCAAGTGCAAATGAGCGAAGCTTTGTCAAGGTTCAGTTATTGTGCTTTAAGTTAAGTATAGAGCCAATAAAAGAATTACACTTTCAGTATTGGAATTATGTGGAACAATGTCCAGTTCAGATATGAATGTTGACGTAATCAATTTTTGCATGGATTATCTTATTTTACTAGCATAGATACAATCACTTCCAAACATATGGACGACTTTTGATGCTAACACAGTACAAGAACTTACAGATGGCACTCAATGCATTACACCCAACAAATGTAGTTGAACCGCAAGGATATGATTAGCAAGAATACAAATCCTATAACTTTAAAGAGCTGTCATTTGAAAAGCCACGTTTTGAAATGTCTACAATCAGCTTCTGCAGCAGTATGACAATTCAGGGAGCAGGATTATTTGAAAATTAGAAGTCGTTCCAGAACAAACAAAACAAGTCATTGCATTGGTCAATCCTCATGATTCAAGCTTCATGGTAAAAATATAAAATTTAGAAACACGTAGTTGTAGTTTATTGTTTACGCTGTATCCAAAACAGGATATATGCACGGACAGGAGATATAGGCAGTATCGTCACATAAGAACGGCATATAAGACTACAAAGTTGTTTCAAGACCTCACAACAGGAAGTCTATGAGAAATAAAATCAATCATTACCAAAGGAACGAAAAAGTTTTTTTGCAAGAGAAAATGAGACATAAACCCATTTTCGATTGCTAGTCTCACTATATTGTACGAGTAAGGTGAAGAATAAACAACTCCGATCAGGAGTATGACAACAAACATAAATTAATATTGCCATCAAATAATGATTCCTCCATACCCCCTCTCTAGGGGTGACACTCCCAAAATTCACTAAAACATCCCATCCAAAACTTTAAAATTTTGCCATAAAAATCAAAAGAAAAGGTGCAAAACTTCTCTTACACTCTCCGAATTTTGATTTTGCACTCCCAAACTGAAAATCCTGCCTAAAACCCTGCCATCAAATCACTCTTTTACTAACGACAGTATAAATTGGGAACACATTCGATCGTTACATGGAGATCAAGTTCTTAATGCGTCACTTCATATGAAATATACGATCGTCAAATCAGTCGTTAACATTTGAGGTCCAAACGTTCATTTCTAAATATTTCGTTGTCCAAGCGCCATAAATGTTCGAAAATTTACAAAAAATACTTGTTACACACTTCTTACTTTTCAAACCTAGGGCAAATTACTATCTTTCAATATATTAGAAAGTTAGAGAAGCATTCGTTTAGCAATGCTTTGCTTTTATGCAAAAGGGTATTGGAAAGAGGCAATATATATACAATTTTACTGTTAATTATGCGTCTGTACTTTTCTTTCATACCAAGTATAAATGACATTGAAGAGAAACGTTTTGGAATCATAAAATCTTACTAATATATGACAAAGTGACAAAATTAACTCAACATTGGCGATATCTCAATTGCATTTTATTTTTTTGGACAAGAACCCGTTTGGAAATGCACGTCTCAATTGTAACTATGTTATTCTGGAGGAGCCTACAAATGTATGGTGTATTGGAACAGAGTCAGTTTTGTGGTATTATGATAACTCATATTTTATTTAACTTACAGGTTATGTAGTAAAAAGGAATACAGAAGTACAGAAAATGTCACATTAGATGTATTCTAATCTGTTGAATGTAACTGAATAACATGAAAACCAAGGCAAATTTATGTCATGGGAATCCTAAGAAAATATGCGATTTTCATGTGAGTAATGGTATTATCTTTAATTACAATTTTTGTACTAAATCATGTGCATTATTTAATAGTATGCCCACATAATAATTTTAGTTAAGTGAGGAGATGATATAAAATATGATTAGACGTATCAAATTTCAAGTTTACTTGTCGTATCACTACTACAAATGTTTGAAAATCTATTTTAAATTGGATTTCGACAATCAAAATTCCAAATCACTCACTCAAATAAATTACATTCACTTTGCAAACTTCGTCAAAATATTCAAAAACTTTCTGCTTCTTAATATGATGGGGTCAAGAAGTCGATCACCTTTAAACGTGGTGATCCACGTTTTGAATGCATATCATCATCACTAACATTTTGCTAGGTTTCCCTCCTTGACACCAGACAAAACATTAGATGAAACCTTGAATAATAAGAGAAATGATTAATTACAAAGTAATTTGTTTTGTTGTTTCTTACTCACTGCGCAAAATGACTGAAGTACGGCTATATCTGCAGATAATTGAGCAGATAAATACACACAAGTTCCAATGGAATTTAGCACAAACTACGACTTCCCTTTTCTAATTGGAAGGTGATTTTTATGTTAGGTTGGGAGAGAAATTGGACTAACGTATAACTTGAAGGTATCATCCCAGCATTTCTTTGATGTGAGTAACGGAAAACCCAAGTGTAACATATATGAGAACAGTCGCCAGCTGAGATAGTTATCAGAAAGCTATGACTCCTACGCAAACTCTCTACCAGTTTTCAGTTTACTTACGTACTCATTTATATTATAAGAAACAGTCAAAGAAAATATTTCATTAGTTTTAAAAATTACTTGATTGAAGCCCTGAGTTTCATGTACTTGTTAAGGTTCAAATTATTGCATTGTGAGTACGTTCGCTCTTATAAAATTCAGAGTACTGTCAGCTCCTCATTTTGTACCCTTTAAACAGTATGAAAAGTTATACCTTGAGAGGATATTTTCCTTAGAGAATAATTATTGCAAGTTGCAGAATATTCCAACAATATCAGAATTGGTTTGTGGGTAAAAATTTTCATTCACATACTTTGTTTCTGAAGCAACACGTTCTTAATAGCTATACTATTTTATTGTTGGTCCATTTTTATTAATTAATTAACTAGATCTGTCACCATTCTATTAGTTGATGGGTTTTAAATTATACCAACATACGTGCCCAAACTTTTAGTAGAACCATGAAAGTGTAGATGCTGGTCTGTTACTTCGCACCACTTCACAACTGCTGTCAGTACGTCAGATTCTGTGATACACTGTTATGCAATAAGTATGATATCTTAACCATTTTATAAATCTTTCAGTAAACTTACCTTAGTTTTGTACTCAAGTAATACGCAAAAGTTTGTAGTGTTGGAAACTTCTTTCTCATGTTTAGTTCTGAATTGTAATCCCATCTTCTATAAAGTTTATTCAAATGTTTACTTATAAGCTATACCGTATTTACTTTCCCTTTGAACTTCTTTAATACATACATTTTTAATATAAATTATAAATGTATTATGTTTATAATGAATTTCAGATGCATGAAACAACATATGTCACCCAAAAACGAGACCAAGCTTCCTTTCGTCTCTTCTGAGCGTTTACTATTCCCTACTCGGGTACAATAATCATCTCGTATGTGCGCTGTAACCTGTGTGAATCAATATATATGCAATGGTGCCGCGTATAGGTCAATTAAACTTCCTAGACGGTCACATAAGTACAGCCAGTGGTAACTTATCATAAATGGATAATGCTTCGAATCTGAACCATGCATTAATACTACTGAACCTATGACTACAATACTTCTTCGTCAATACACTTACGTTATTATCATGTATATGATCACGTAGACATATGCAGACACCATTTTATTACATTCAGTAGGTACTCTATAGTTGTATCATATATTCTACAGTTTAAGTACATTACCTTGTATAACATCTCACTAATGTGCTTATTAATCTGTAGTACTTCATTAAACAATAGTAATTGCTTCATCATTTCAGACACTTTATAATTACCAATATCTTTAGCACATCTTATTACGTATCTTCAGAACTCAATTTGTTATCCTTGACAACCGTTGAAAAATGAATGCAAAACTAATCCCTTTCCTGCGGGGTGTCATATACCATATAATTATCACTTGTTACCTCACTATTGCATTCACCCCTCCTATATGCTTTTGAATGAGACTTTCCTCATTACATCTAATTATCGTTGGTTACCACACTACTGCATTATAAAAATGTAGAAACATTTTTGCAGTAGTAATCGGAATATTTCGAGTTCAAATGCTGACCCATTTATTCCTGACAATGTATACGTTAAAGCAGTATACTTTATACTCATCGTACATAGTGTTTCGGAGAAGAGCATTTGTTAGCTATACTGCATCACCGTAAAGAACATATTCTATAATTACCAAATACTATTTTCCTTCTCTCGCTCCACGTATCAATGTACTGAACGTAAATCATGTTTTCCTGATATTTTGTCCCTTCTTCTTTTCATTTTAGGATCTTTGTACCTTTATTTGGTAACAAGAAGCCCTTGAATGCTTTCCAGCTCTCTTTTCCTGATGATTACCACAAATACGCATCACCAATTGGAAAATATGGTAAGTACATGTCTGCAACATTAATGTGTGTCAGATTAAGGTTTAAAATAACTTTGTTGTACAGCTTCTCACATGATGGACATATGAGGAGCATTCAGGAACAAAAGTCGGTGTTCCACGTTAAAAGATAGCTCGTAGACTTTTGTTCGCTCATAGGCCTCATTTTAAACACTCACCAAACTTTCACAGCCCGTTGTTAGCTACAGAATTTATTATTCAATTTGCTAATTAAATACACATTTTAATAAACCAGACCACGTTTCGACTGTACGTTGTAAAAGATGTGTACAGTACGTAACCCTATGTCTTATTTAAATTACACACACACACACACACACACACATATATATATATATAAGTATACATCAGCTTTTAAGTAATTGTAAAACAGTGCTTTGAAATGAAAATATTAACTCAGAGATGGAAGCAAAAATGAAATATATTTCTATTTCTGTATGGCTATTTCACTGTTTTACACACACCACTCAAAAAGACGTATTTGACAGCACAAGTGTTTACTACATAGCTACATTCTGGATCAAATTTCTATATCACTTATTTGTCACCAAATTTTACATTTTATGGTTCTTAAAAAATTAACATATGTAGAATGTTTGGAATCCACAGCACATAATAATTTTTAGGTGTAAAATATATCTAGAAATTAACGCACATTTTCTTATAACATGTTCATTATGAATATATCAACAGTTTCTAATTTCATGTATATACCATTATATAGGTACTTAAATTCTACAAAATAAGATATTTCATACAAAAGCTTGGCTATTGCCTATAAGTAATGTCGATGGCACTTTGCTTCTACTTCGTATCTAACAAAAATGCGACTTTTGCTTTTTAACATTAATGTATGGTGAAACATTCGGTCAACATAATGCAGGGTAACTAATAATCTATAAGCACGCACGAACGTTAGAGTCCTTTCCCTCTCCTGTCAGATACGAAGTAGTTGCAAAGTACCGTCAATGTGATCGTTCAGCTTGAATATTAAATTTCATATATTCAACGTGATAATGACAGTGTTAACCTTCATTAATCTAAATCTTACCAATAAAACTTCAACAAACGAAAACAATGGCGTAAAATGTATTATTCATGTTCCTACAGAATGCCTATGAAACTTAACGGAAATATTTCGTTATGCGTGATCCGTTATACATTATTGTTGTACCAAAATATGGATAGTAAATGCCACAATTTCTTTCCAGAAGGTCCAGTTAACGTCAGCATACAGTTATTTGTTGAGAGGGTTTCTGAAATAAACACCAAAGATGATGTAAGTTTAGATTCTTGACTTTATACTATTTATAATGAGTTTGGGAAGAAGACAAAAGTTTCGGAATTTATAGCTTACAGAAATGAAAGTTGAAACTTAGAAAACATTATATTGTAATGTATTTTGAGAATAAGGAACTTGAGTTTTGCATAACGACAAAATGTGCAGTTACTAAGCCACTTACGGAATGATGTTTGCACCATTTTAGCCAGATTTTGTTGAAGGTGTCCTCTAAATGTTGCTACTGTGAGGATTCAACGAAGAGCGTCTAAGCTACGAAGTACGTTTGAGATAAAAGAAACCTAGTATTTTTAAATCTACCCAAATTAGATGATCAAAACTTGATGACATAATATTTAACATTTTCTAAATGTAATAAAATGAAAGCAACAACAACAGAGTTACGTTAATATTAACTTTAATTAATGTGACAGCAACAACAGAATACACACAATGACGATAAACATGAAACAAGCCAGTCGAAGAAGAAAGAAAGAATATTTGAATGTTGTCATAACATAAACAATGTTATATAATCTGTATAATGAATTAGGCACTACTTCACCACAACTTCACATCATATACTGAAGTATCAAATAGATAAAAGTAACAAAGTAATAGAATGTGTCTTCCCCCTGAACCTAAATAACATATAACCCCCAGAAGTATGAATGGATTGAACCATGCTCTGGACTAGATTTGTGGATATATACATTCAAGAATTCTGAGTACCAGTCATTATTTCTCCGTTTAGCCGAAGCAGAGATCATCTAATCGTTACCAACCATCTCCGCAATATCTTCCATGTTTCCTAGAAAGAATCCTGTATATACCAGACAAATACCAAGAAGATAGATGTAGGTTCCTAAGCCTAGTCCATCCTCACATCTACTATTCCATGTTAGTAGAGGACCGACAAAATTACAGAGAACGTTTAGACAAGTAACTTAAAGGATATTGTTTGCCACAAAAGGCGACAACGCATTTTCTTAAAGAGGTCACTATGATTTTATTTATGGCCTTTCTGAATCTCAGTCTCAGATTGGGATAGGATTAGTGCGTAGCAGGTAGTAGGTAATAGGTAGTAGGTAACATTCTTGTATTTTCCTGGTTTTGCTGAGCAAAACCCTTGAGAATCTTCGGAAAGGTGGGCGGTCGCTGCGATAATTTCTAGTACACACAAAAAGCTAAGCTAACGCTGTTAAAGAGTCCTCTCCTAAGGGCAAAAGAAATTACTTTTTCAAACCAAATAGGGGACTTGCCACGTCAGTATAAAGCAGGTGATATTAATTTCATGCAAACATGTGAAAAATGTTAAAATTTTAATAAGCGCTTTCCTTATCCCGTAGGGTTGTTATAGGTACAAGGTACAAAAACGTTTCCTTGAACAAGTATCCCTTGAGAATCAAAACATGATGTAATCTGCGACACAAAATAGGATCGACGTCAAATTGTTTTAAATTGTAGTCGTAGTTCAACGTTAGGCTAACAATTACTCCAAATCTCAGATATATTTATCATATTCCAACAGTTTTGGTGCTATTGCAAGAACAACTGTAGTGATCCATTGCATTAAATTAAATTTACGTTCTTATCTTATTATTGTATTACACAAAATATGTCAACACTCATTTCCTTTAATTTCGGTTTCTACAATTTCTGAACTTTATAAGAAGTATATTTTAAGAAATGTTATATTTCTTGTAAAACGAAAACTTGTCACTTCAGTATCAGAAATGTGGACCGAGTAGATGAACATCTGGAAAAATCTTAAAATAATAAATTAATATTGTGTGATACTTGTACTTTGATATTGCCATTGCTTTGTCATATTGGTGTAATATATTAACTGTATTATCTGCTAATGTAACTCTATGATCGCATTTGAATGCATATGTAACAATGTTTCAATTCTAAGAATTTTGGACATTTTTCACTCACAAAGAAATTCCATTTTTATTGTCTATATTCAGCACATAGATAAGTGTTTAAAATATATTATTAAATATTGAACATAAACATATTGAAATAATTACCAATTTTTATTAGCAGTAGCATAAATGATATATGATGCTTACTTAAGAAGACATATGCTATTCCAACTTGGATAGATAATACTTTTCAGCTAGAAAATGCAAGTCGGTAGCCGTAAAAGTGTGTTTCTAACTATGTTTAATTCGTGAGAGAACAATTTTAATCTTTGCAGCTGTTTTAGGACTATCGTAATGAATTGATACGTATATTCTGCTGCACTTATGCGATTCTCTAGGATATCACAGACTACATTATGTGGCAAAACAAACAGTACTAAAAGGTGTGCACGTCTAGCACGTATGCCTACGCATGGAGCATGTTTAACGAATCAGTTTTCCGGTAGGATGAACCACCTGGAAGTGCGTGTTTTCCTTGCGTTGCCAGCAACCTGCGTTCAATAAATTCAGTAATCTGCAGGATCGTAATGAACACTGAGTGACACGTGAGAGTGGATATTTTGAACACTTGCTGTATCGATGCACTTAGATGAGTGTTATGTGATATGTGTTGCCGTAGTAACTTAACATATTCTATTTACCTATTTTGATTTCGAAGCATGGTTATAATTTCAGTACTGTTTATTTTGCCGCATACTGCCTGTATAACCTACGTATCAGCTACCTTATTAGGAGTTGATAAGAAATTGGTAGGGGAGTTGAAGTAGCAATTTACTTGCCTCTGCGTTGCGTCTGTTCGGTTGTTAACCAGGAAGTCGTCAGTGGTCTCGACCTGTCAACATCCGTTAACACTCCCATAGTTAACAAAGTCTCCCTTGGTCAGAATTTTGCGAGTTCTTATATGAATGTATATTCTCAGCTATTTACGTTGGATATCGAAATGTAAGAATCAGCTCACGTGATTAAATGAACAATCAATTATACTCAGAAGAGCTAGGCTTGGTTGAAAAGTTATTGCTCGTTTCAATGATGCAGATGCAGCTATGATCAGCAATTTCTAAGCATGTGATGTACAAGTAACACACGCTTGAGCAAGCTGGAAGAAACATAAAGCATAATGTGTTTACTGTTTCTAGTTTTAGGATTTAACTATTTAAGTACATATTCATCTGAAGGTTATTCCACTATATATTTGTACTTTGTAATGTGAGCACAATTATTTATTAACGTAATTAAATTATTCATAATTCTATGGATCTGTTAGTTGGTGTCAATAGATATGTGGTGTCAATCTACCTGGTATGAGGACAGAATTCTTATAACAGATGATGATGCAACAGCAAATCACATTACATTACGTACAGTGGACGAGGAAAAGATGTGGACGCCAAATATATTGTTCTGGCTCATGAAGGAACTTACTGACCGAAAAGGCATGGTAAATACCAATCGAATGGTCATCTCAAAGGATAAATTAATATTCTTTAGTACTGGGTAGGTGCTATTTTAAAGTTTGTTATAATTATGCAGCAGTATAATTTGGTTTCATTTTCTCTTTATGTGGGGACGAAAATATAGTGATCATCAATGTATTTATTTACTTCTAGCTTTATATGACTAAGATAGAGGCATCGGTATAATTTCCTTCAACTTAAACATCAACGCAGAGTAATTTACTCTCGTATTATACTGATACTCTGTAAAATATATCTGAATCAAAATGAAAACCGAAATAAGAAAATGTCTTAACTGAATTTTCAGTTAGTGTAATGTATACTGACATTCAGACGCACACATCGAGAAAATCACACCGAGGTGGTCCTGTGGTCTGAGACGTTAGGCCAGCGATTTCAAGATCGCGGGTTGGATTCCCGAAAAAGCGTGGATGTTTGTGGATTTTAAGCAATATTGCATTCATATGATGATGCCAGGCAGAAATAAGAAGTTACTACAATTGCCCATAGAAAATAAATTTTCCAGAGAGAAACATAGATCACTGAAACCACCACACAAGTAAGTACAAAATGTATCTTTTGCTTCATAACACAGTGCGTAATATCTGGAACTCCTAAGTAGCATCCACAATTTGACAAGAATTAGAATAAAGATGAACTGTTTTATTGTTTGGCTCTAAAAGCAAGTTTTATATCATACTCATATATACTAAACCTTGATAATTTGTGACATTGTTAAGTTGTTAATAGCTTGTAGTAAAGAGCTAATACACTGCCCAATTGTTAAAATGCTTCCAATTTACGCAGACAGATGACAGAAAATGTATTTTTAGCTCCCAAGTTTATGCTACTTTAGATTGCGGCACGTGATAACAGCAAGTTGTTTTTGTGCATTAACTGTTGAAACGTCAAACTGAGAAGGACATGTACCAATGAAACAAAGGAGTAAGCAAATAGAAACAATATTGCTGCGCATGAATGAGATTATGGTTACTATTTACAATCTTTTGGTTTTGATATTGGTTAAAGCTATAAGAGACTTCAGCATGAAAACTGGAGTGTCATTCTTAGCTTCTTTAAGAGACGATGATCAGTAGATCATCGTGTGTGTGTTTAAATGTATTCTGAGTACGGTTAAAAGCATATTCAAAATTACAGAAAAATCAATCAGTATCACTACTGTCAACATCCGCAATAATATCATGCACCTGGGCTTTGTCTTCTGTACTATGTTTCAGGGAGGTGTTGTACGGTGATATACAGATGGAATGTACTTTGACATTGGCATGTGGTTATCATGGTATGGGTTTGGAATAGCTGTGTTGTCTGATTATTGCATAGCACAAGCATTTCCCAGCGAAGGTACCTGTCCCTTTGCTCTCTGGAAACTCAAAGTACTTCACGATTCTCAATCAGAGAGCGTGTATCGCACGTGGATGATGTGGTTATCCTTTAGAAATCTCATGCACGTGGTATCTCTCTTCTAAGATTTGTCCATCCTCGGTCTTTTTGCTTACTGTCAGAAGAAACCGTATGTTAGGTATAGCTTTAATGTCCTCAGTGGTCATTTCTGTTACTTAAGAGGGCTTCTTGTTCCGCTTCTTGCTATTAAGCGTTATCCATTGAGCAGAAGTGTATATAGATTGTGGTTTGCTCTGCGCCTTCTCAATTACGCAAAAATCATCATCGGGGGTAGGAATGTATGGTCCAGTACCAAGGAGCGATGCCTTATTATCAAGAGGTGCGTAACATCCAACAGATACAGCCATTGGGCCATGATGATGGAATTTCTATTTTGGCCTACTCATGAATCACTATACAGGATTAACTTGGCTCTCTTGGCCATTGCTTCAGGTAGATTTAAGAGAACTCGTAGGATACAGCTTCCTTCTTCCGCACTAACACTCGATAGGACAGATTCTGGCCATACATACATAACCGCTCAATCGGCATGATAAAATTTAATTCCAAAGCCAGATGTTTATAACTCTCGCATGTAGAGTAGTCTCTGTACTAATTACGGGCATCGGAAGTGCTTGATCGAGATCCGTCGCAATAATTATTGTGTTGCTGTCTACATTTAGAACTCTAGTTTATAATATCGCAGCGACTTATCGGCTTCTTCGGCTTTATAAAAGTGCAACCCGTACTCCAGTATTTTAAGTTAATTCTCACGTAGAGAGTTTTCTGTAGATATATCAAATCATTTTATTTAGCGTGCTGCTATTTCACTTTTACTATAATGACATGATTTTCAACAACATGACCCGACGATCCTACATGTGTATTCATACTTTTCAGGTTTAGTACAAGAGTCCCTTGCTCATTTGATTTCAAGAATTTTCCATTTGACGTTCAAGTTTGTGAAATACAGTTGATTCCATGTAAGTATAATTTCGAATTGAAAATTTAATACATATCTAAATTCATTGAATATCAAACTGGAAAATATATATTTAACATTTACTTGATTTCAGATACAAGCAATATATTGTTTTGCACTTTACATTCAGTCGTGTAATGATCCTTACTGTGAACGAATGATTGTGTCATCGGTCTATAAACACACCGATCTCTTTTGTTAATATTTTGCTCACAATAAATTATATTCCTGGAGTAGTCTTAGCTGTGGCAACTTCAACTTGATTTTTGCCTAACCACAATGGTTCATAAAACCTTTTATATAACCAGCCTAACTAGGACACATTAAAAATTCTGAAACAACGTCGTAGGATATGATTACGGAATTTCTACAGGATGATTATCCAATATGTAACTAGCCATATGATATGTTGCATGTGTTTACCTGATATTTCATCTTACAATTTATTTCATTTTTAAATATTTACGGATTTTATTTATCCCTTTCCATTCGTTTTTTGTTTATTCGACGTTACTTCAATTAGCGTTTAAATTGATTTACATTAATTAAATATTCTCATTTTCATTTTATTTGCATACAATTTAACATAATTTGCAATGTTGGTGTTAGTTTTGCTCGTAATTGACTTTTAACATACACGTTACAAATATATAACTAATGAAGCCTTGAAATTACTTGGATTCGTAATTGGGACGGGAAGAGAATTCAACAACATATCAACTTTGGAAAAAAATGTACTATCCTTATGTTCGCTCCAAGGTATAATATGCTTCTTCTATTTGGAATCCATATCAATTGAAACATTGAAAACAATTAGAGAAAATCCAATCAACATTTCTTAAATACCTGAATTTTAAAGAAACTCGAATCTATCCTGCTTATGATAGTTAAATTGCAGTCATTGAGAACTTTAATATTCAGAGCTTATAACAAAGGCGCCACATCGATGATCTGTTATTTCTTTTAAAAAAAGGTTCAAAATAAGTTAGATTGTATGGATTGTTTCAACATTACAGTTTCGTGTCCCATCATCTAAGACTCGCCTTAATAATACTGGTCTCTTCCACTGTAAAAAGGCGAGAACCAATATCTGAATAAACTCTGTACAACTACTTTGTAAAGCTCAATACTATAATTAGGCCTTTGCCTGTTGCATTGTCATTAAATAAATAAAATAAACACTTTCGATAATATTAATTTATCAATTACCCTTGTTCTACGTTTGCAATTGGCAATTAAAAAACCTTATGCATTCATTTTTATTTATTATCTAGTATTGTTGTTGTGTTTTGTTATTTACTTTTATTTTATTATTTTAGTTTTACTTTTATTTTTAATTAAAAAATTCGTTTCATAATACAATTTATTTTTAACTTCCTGATTTACCCTTCTTTCTTTCCCTGTTTTCCACTCAATTCCAACCAAATTTCGCATCATACTCGTTCCTGTTTCAAGCCAAATTTAATAATCGATTGAAGACGATTGATGACGACCATTCTATTGCTTTTCAGAACTGTTGACTGCACATCAACTTATTCCAAAAATTGTAACCGATCACTGTTTGGGTATCTTAATTCGAAAGATTGATTGATTTTTCCCTTCTAACGAATTGATTTTTTTATTTAGTTTTCTTTCGAATTTGATTGAATTTTGAACCAAATCTCATTTTGCTTTCCTAAACTTTTTCCACTTTTAAACCTTCCTTTGCAGTTCAAAACCTTGATTTTATCATTGAATTCTCTAATATTTGTCTTAGAAAATTCTTGGACACCGTTCCATTTTCTAAATATTGCACGTATTAACTTCATTTGTCTTCCTTTTTCCTTTTATGTCTCTCACTAGATGAAACTATTTTACTGAAACAATTTTAACGTTTTCCTGGGATAAAGTAAACCTCGACCAGCAAGTGTTCCTTTTTGAGTTCGCTATTCCACTAAATTCGCTATAGATTTAACATTGCCCTTATTTACAGAAAACGATCCTTCTTTGAAGAGCCTAACAAAGATAATTGAATAGTTCTAATTACAATTACTTTTTTATTTATTCTTGTATGTTTTAGCGATATATTGTGCTATATGTTATAACTAAATGTCAATATCTAATACTTTGTACCTTTAGAACCTTGTTCACTTTCGTTCATATTCTAAATTACGATTACACAATTTGCATGATAAATTTAAGAAAATTTTATTTACATTTAGTCTTACTTGCGACGTTTTATTTATGAATCATTTTGGTTTAACTTCACTTTACGTATGCCATTCCAATTACTTTTAATAGAATTGAAGGAATTTATGCCTTTATTTTACTTATGTTGTACCTTCTACTTCTTGAATTTTTAAATGACTAAGTTATTATCTTCATTTATTTACATAAACGTTGTCCATTGGGTGAACTTTATCCATTATTTATAATTCTCCAATTCCTATATTTGTGTTCTACGTAAATAATCATTATACAGGTAATGTTATTATTTCTGTTAATTACTTATACTACTGCTATTAACTTATAATTAAATGTATTTTAAATCGTAAAAATAGATCCTAGTTTCATATCCAATTTATTTTTTACGGATGGTCTCCGCTAAGGTTTCTTTTTAAATTTTAAGAAAGATATAGCGGCTTGCAAATCTAGTATTTTATCTTTGCACTGCAATTACCAAGACTACTAAATTTGCAAGGAAACTCCCTATTATACAACACATTAAACAAGAGCAGAATCTGACCGCTAATGTGTCGATTCAACTGGAACATGGGCCATTTTCCTCAGTTACTAACTGCTGAATAACAATAACTAGTTTTTATACCAAATTTAAAAAAAAAAATAGATTTTATGTGAAACTAGATTTTATAATTGCAATGCATCTTAAATTATTATGCTATAACCCCGCGTTGATTAAATGTTGTCAGGAACGGCTCTTAGACGTCTTACATCAAATGCCACAACATTTAATTGAATTTTGTTATCTAAGTACTCAACAAGATAAGAATTTTCGTGTATTCGGCAAACAATCATCCCGACGATGTCATAGCGTGTAGCGATAGTGGGGTTTTTCTGTGGGGTTGTTTTTAAGATAACCAAACGTCTTTAATTTCCAAATGGTGTTCTTTTCAAATGCTCGTTTACAATTTTTTCAAAACTTGTTTGGAGATTTTCGTAAGACGTTGTTCTACATTTACCTACGGTTTCAATTCTGTCATAATTAGATTCATATTCGTATGGCAAAACTAAAAGTACATCTAAACGTAAACGAGGATCGTAACCACCTACCAAGTAATTACTAGAAGTTTTTAATACTCCATGCAAATTTGCATTAAGTTTCATAGCTAGTGTCTGGTGATAAATATTCCAGTCCGTTGCCTGCTTGTTGACGTACGGTTTGAGCGATTGGTGTATGTGTTCACATTTTTTCTCTGTCAGGCCGATACTGTAATGAGCCATCGTATTTGAAAACTTCAGTTGTATTCCTAATCGTATAGCAAATCGTTAAAGATTCTAGAGCGTTGCGAAGATAACCGGTCTAATAACAATTATTTTGACCAGCGGTATTTTAGTATAACTCTATCCACAAATATGTCAACTATACTTTCCGTACTAAGACCTTTAAGTGGTCCTACTATTAAATAACGAGTTGTTATGTCACATACTATCAATATATATTTATATCCTCCTTTCTCCGTTTTTCGCAACGGCCCGACCTGATCGACAACTAAGGCTCCATAAGGTTGAAATTCATGATAAGTTTGAGGGATAATCCCCTATTCCTGTTATCGCGTTTATTGACTATGCAGTTCAAGCATAAATTGTTTTTCCCTTATCCAGTTTTCAAATTTATCCGGAATTTATGTACAGAAAAGACACAGTGATTGGATGACAATGCTAAAAGCTACTTTATTCGAAGCATTGGCCATCGCAAGCGATACATTTCTGCCATCGTTCCGGCAATGTGTGGATGAGAGACCAAAAAAACCGTGCTTCTTGTGCTGCAAACCAATCATCAAGCCATGTTCGTACATTTTCGTAAGATGAAGCGCTGGTCAGCAAGTTCGCCTCCATTGAATGCAAATAAGTGAAAATCGAAAGGCGCCAAATCAGGTGAGTAAGCCGCATGCGGAAGGATTTAGCAGCCAAACGTCGCATTCGTTTCCTTGACCGGTTTTGCTGTGTGGGAGGGCGCATTATCGTGAAGCACAATCACTTTATGTTGTCTTTGGTCATATTCTCGTCGTTTGTCACGCAAAGCTAGATGCAAATTGATCATTTGTTGTCGGTAACGTTGGGTATTAACGGTTTTCCCAGGTTACAGTGGTTCACAATAGAAAACTCCCTTCTGATCACACCAAACACAAAGCGATTTGGTCTTGCAGTCTATGTCGCCGGTTATCCTGGAGCTACCAATTATCTTTTACGCTTAGGATACTCGAAATAGATCCGCTTTTCGTCATCAGTCACAATTCGATGGAGAAATGATTTCCTTTTGTACCTGGTGAGCAGAATTTCGCAAGTGGTTTTTCGGTTTTCCTGCTGTCGTTCAGTCAATGAATGTGGAACCTATTTCGCCACCCTCTGAATCTTTCCCATGGCTTTTAAACGTTTGGAAATTTCTTCTCGTGTCACATTTAATTGATCCGCGCGTTGTTGTTGCGTTTGAGCGTCATCCTCATCCAACGAAGCTTGCAATTCGCTGTCTGCAAACTTTTTCGGTGATCTTCCACGTTCTTCGTTTCTCAAGTCAAAATCGCCACTTTTAAATTTTGTAAACTACTCATATCACTGTGACTTGCCAAGAACATGATCACTGTAAGCTTCGACAAGCATGCGATGCGATTCTGCAGCAGTTTTCTTCAAATGGTAACAAAGAATCAATGTTAAATCTATTATCAGTTTCCATAATGTTAAAACACTCACGTTGTTTAGGTATGTACAAGTCTTCAGGTTTTCCTAATTCGGAAAAAACTAGGAATTATTGTTTTATAGGCAAAGGGATTTATTAAATCTATCAAATTTTCCATAAGTGATATAATACATCTAGGAGCTAAAATTTCGTATTCGTCAAATACATCATTACTAGGTTCAAATAACTGTTCTTTTCCTGATTTTGAAAACTGTAACTGCACCTTTATTACTATTTTTGACCTAGGTGGGCAAACTATTTTTTTCGAAACCACAAACGTTGGGTATTTAGCCCGATCTATTATATAATTTACATTTTCAGAAACTACATAAACTTCACTAGAATCGGGAACAAATTTCACAGGAGCTTTTCCAAATCGTTTCAGCGTTAAAGTGTTATTTTCGTAATCAACTCGTGCACACTGAGGCATTAATATCCCATTCCCTATCAAAAGTTTGTTTGCAAAATTTTTACTATACAAAAGCATGATGAAAGGTATGCCCTTGTATCCAAAATTTAACTACCGCTAATTGACCTAGCGTGATTACATCTTGTGTAATTCCGCGTATTCTTGTGTCGCTGTCAATTATTTTGGTATTTGTACCACATTTCTATCAATTAAACTAATTTGCGAGGCTGTATCTATGAGAGTATCATACTATTTCCCGTTTGCCATAATTTTAGCGTATACCATATTATCCTTAAGTTGAAGAGGGCATTTTATGATAGTATGTTTCCCTGTAGCTTAGCGACTCTCAGCCACAGCGGTCGTTAAGTTTAAACATTGACGTATTTTCTTAAGACAGGCATCTTTCGTGTGAAGGACTAAGCCGAAATTAATACAAACTAATGTTACTGGAGATGCTGTTTCTTGAATTTGCGTTTTTCCTGTACCATATTGTATCGCCGGTAAAGCTATTTCTGTCGGTTGATAATTGTACTTAGGTTGGAACCCTTGTTGTACGGGTGCCTGCTAATTATTGGACATCTGCAATATTGATATTGGTTGTCAAAATGTGCACCATAACCTGTGTTTGAGTAATTACCTCGTGAATAACTCGAACTGTGAAAATTCTGCCCCTTCCTCAATAATTTCCACGGAAATTAGGGTTACCTATATAATTAGCACGATTATGTTGAAATTTACAAAGGTTACCGTTTCCGTTGCAACCTCTACCTGAATTTCGACGATATTGTTGGTTACTACAATTGTTATTTTTACTTCTTTGCTGAAAATTATCATTATTCGCCATTTTACCACGTTAGTTTTTTACATAATTGTTATTATGTTCCTTAAACTAATTTTGACTTTTTTCCTAAGGTCAAAGTCCCATCATTAAGGTCAATTTCTCTAATTCCTTACTTATTTCGTCTGTATGGACATTACCTTCAGTTTTAGCCTTTTATCTACTCCCGAAAACTTATGTTTAGTTTTACCTTTTTGCTTTCCGTTTTTGAACTTTCGTTTGATTCATTTATTTTTGACGCCCTTTGTACTGTTGTCAGAGGTATGGACTCTGAACTTGATGACTCGGTATTGGATGAAATCTGAGATTCTTGGAAGTCAGTGTCCTCAGATTCACCGAATGTACTATTGATTTTATGTTTGCTAAGTTTCTTTCGTTTCGCTTTTACAAGGTCATATAAAGTAGCTTTGCTATATTTACCTATTAATTTCTATTTTGTTTCCGAATTCAATATGTGTTTGCTTCTACTGCAACTAATGCATCCAACAATTCTGCGACCTTATCGAATCTACGTGTCCCTACTCGACCCATAAAGTATGGCAACAGTCCAGTACCAATGATGCTTACTTGTGTACACTCCGGCATAGTAGATTGATTTTTAAGTATTAAAAACAACTTAACATACACATAGTCTTTCACAGATTCGCTACCTTTTTCAACCCTGTCACGAATGACTTGGCCACCGTCGATCTTCGCATGAGTTTTTGTGAGGGTTTTCCTTCTTCAAATTTTCATAATTTAAACTATTTAAGTTTTTCTTCACAACGCGAAGTTGGAGTCAATTTCTTTCTTTCTCAATAAAAGTGCTTGGCAACATTTGTTTGGCTCTTTGTCATCCCATTGCATTTGGGTTCTTACGTCATCATAGGTTTTTAAAAACTATTCAATGTTGTACATCTCTACATCAAAATTTAGTATCTGTACCGTGTAGATTTGAAGCGTAATGTCGTTATGCACCGGTGGTGGTGGGTCTGTCATTTTTTTCTTTTGCGTGCAAACTGTCGCGTAAAATGAATATTATTAGGAACTGCCTTCTTTGATTTCCGCTTTGACTCTGGTAAATAGTACTCCTTCGCAAGGTTAAATAACTGACCTAATGAGGAATTTAGCACATCAGCTAAACCGTTAAGTCGCTTACCATGGGACATTTCATGATTGCAACTTATTTATACACTTTCATAACATGATAATGTTTGCGCGTATGAAGCCTAACATTATATTTCAAGTTGAATATATATTTATTAATATTAAATTTTCTAAACCATAACCCGTAACCTATCCTATGTAATAATAACTTTTGCACATATACATTATCCTAACACTTGATCTTCTTGATTTTTATAACACCGTTCAGCACCAACCGTACATTGCGATAGTACCCGAAATACTTTGTTTATCGCTTTGGCATACGTTGCACATATGCATTACAAGGTGGGCTTCTAAGCCCTTCCTACTTATAATTACTTTGTAAACCTTTGTGGGTAGGTCCCACTCATTGGTACAAATAACTACCTAAATATTGTAATTTAATACATATGGTTATATTATCTTCATCATCGTCACTTGTGAAGGGTGACGAGTCTGCACCGTCCGCAAAGAACTACGTTGCTAACTGAGATCGTTACACTTGTAATTTTTGGGTATCAAAAACCAGCAATCTCCACCATGTTCGCCTTCTGTAGGAGGGAAGTGACTCTAGCCCGAGTACTAAAATGCAGTTTCTTTAAAGGTAAATTGCACACTAATTTTTTCACTTGTGTGATAGTAGCCTTTCCCTAATTTCCTGCAATATTTGAGTTTGGGCAAGTGAATACCATTCGTGGATGATTTCAATGTTGCACGGGTGGGTTCCGCTGGATTCGCTAGCCTGTAACCAAATTAAGTCTGTTCTGGTTTAGGATTGGGATTACTCAGATAAGAACTCTCGAACTCAGTTTAAAATAACAGTTTCATATTTCATAGTGGCAATGTTCGGTTTGTATTTTTTCAAAAGCTAAGAATCCTTAACTTCTGCACAATAGTTTTGTAGAGTAGCTGCAAGGAACACAAGGCAACTAAGACAGAAACCAAATAACTATTCAACTTACTTGTACATTTTGATTTCACCAAGATCGTTGTAATGTCAAGAGCGTAAAGTGTAATGTTGACTCTGGGGTAAGTGTGGTAAATGCGAGACCGATGCCTGTCGAAACCGATATTTATGTCTTCTGAAAATGACTGTCAATTTTGAGTTCGGTAGAACAATCACGTGATTTAATAAGACACGTTTGTCATTCTGACGTCAATTGGTTCGTGTCTCCTGCCTTGCGTTGCTTACCACTTGACGTTAACCAGCGACGTGAACTAGGGCACCGACCACGCCCACTTCGCGATAATTACCGAAGCTCGCCGAGTGTGTAGTCGTCGAAGCCAAGGAGCGGGAGGGGGAGAAAGCGCACACTCTCCGTGCGTCGGAGTGGAATTTTAAAAAAAATGTTATTTAGATGAAACAGAATCCTATATTCTATGATATTTAATTATACAGTATTTTGATAATACATTTGAAATGAACCAAGACTGAATACCACCGGCATTTTTTTAACCTCTTAAGCATGAAGAAACTGCTGTCTGCGTTTTTATTTATCTGGGTTAACTGCTTGGCGGGCTGAGGGCTCCTTGTCCTATATTCTAGCGGGAGAACAGTCATACGTTGTGTTGTTTGTTTTATGTTTTAGTGGAGTTTTATTTTATGTTCGTATTTAGTAGAGCCGTGTTTTTGTGTTCGTATTTATAGTGGGTTGATGTATGAGTAAAGTCGATCCAAATGAACGAAATTAAACAGCATGTATGTTCAGAGTGTGGTAAGAACTATGACCATAACAAATCAATTAGGCGTCGTTTCGAAAGCACACCCGAATAAATTAAACGAAATCGCGCCTCCTTTAAAGATCCAGAAATCATTTGCTTATCGATGCCCAAATTGGAATAAACAATTCAATCACCTTGAAAATTTC
>JAGDQP010023940.1:0-20149 GCA_022664845.1 Lepisma saccharinum | reverse complement strand
TTCTTTCCTCTCAATTTCCCCGTAAATTTCCTTATGTTGCCAAGTTTAACAGTTTTGGACTTAATTTTTTACGATCGTTTCTTCACGATTCTGTTTTCTCGTTTTAGTTTCATTATTTATTAATGTTTTTGTGACAAAATTTCAGAAAATATTCGTTTGTACATTCTTTACAAGTAAAACAATTAAACGAACACCAGAATCGAAGGAGAAAATGTTATTTGTAAAAAACTGTCAAATAAAAGCATGCGAAAAATTTTTGAGCATGAGTGTACGTACCTTCCGCGGTCCGCCTCTTAAAGCGACAGTGTTATGTTTTCGAAGATCGCTCGCTCAAGTTGTATAGATCAGATGACTGATAAGCCAGACCTCAAAACAAGGCTTTCTTTTCTTCAACTACAGAAAGATTCAATTATAAAAGTAGTAGCAAAAAGACAATTTGGGTGACGAACCGGCTTGAACCATGACAGGAAGGCGCGATGATTGAAACAATTACTTAGTTGATTTTGAACCTAATTAGATTATAAACTTGCATAGCCAATGTCCAGTGATGATTTCTGATCATATCTCTCGGGGAAATTTCAATTCAAACTGAGTGATAAAAGTGTCCATTTCTTTTCTTCTGTGTACAGATAGGAATGAATGAATCTTTAGTTTAGGGTCCCACGGTTGTCTCTCCTTGGGGTGAAAGGAAACAAATGAGAATGATGAAAAAACTGGTGGAATTACAAATTGAGACGAAGAGGGAGAACCAGAGAAAACATGAGCACGGTGTTCTGCACCTTATAGGTACGTGGTTGGATCGGCCCAAGGGCGAGCCAAGGACCTTTAGTACCGAAGATGATAACTCTACCATTGTACTACCGGCACTTCAGGCAGCTGACAATAGATAGAGAAAACACGTATTTTGACCTTGGGACTATTCCAACTCCAGCAGGATATTTTTTTCGTGTCTATAAACTAAACTAAACTAAATAGATGCCAAGGGGCAATAGCCCTAAATCAATTCAATCCGATCTGCCTCCAATAAATGTTCGTTCCAGCATCTTCCTCAAAGATAAACTGAAAAATATCCAGTTCATTGCATTCTCTTTAGGCGAACATCACAACAAATTATAAGTTCAATGAACGTTATTATACTGAGAAAGAGAATACGTTGAATGTAAATAATAATAATAATAATTTATTATAGTGCTATAAACAAGTTATAGCAAAAATACAGCATTTTGTCACATATATTACGTGCTCAGAACAGGTTAGGAAGGCCTTCATAAACATCAATAATAATAATAGAGAAAATATAACATTTACAGGTTGAGTGCAGTGCGCTATTCTTTTACGATAGATACACCAATACCGTCAGTACAATAGACCATTGTCTAAAAACTGTCATATATTTTTTACATACATTAAGTACAATTCGCTTATAAAAACATACCTAATATGTGGCACAAGTCAACTAGCTTGATATAAAATAATTTGAATGGGAACTATTAATATTAGTACGATGGATTTGCCATAAAAGAGATATACAACAATCACATTAGTGTTTGGCTATACTATAAAAATATGTTGTAATGTTAAAAACAATAGGTAAAAAGACATAATAATAATAATGATAAAAAATAGTATATAATTAAAAAACACATCAGTCAACGAACTACGTAGCGTCAGAACTTTTGAATACAATCAAAAAATAAACATGGTTTTTCATTTTCGTTAGTACCTTTTCACGTTAAAATCACATCGCGAGTTGTTAAAATTCTTCGCTAGTCTGTTTAAAACAGCGTAAGTTTTATTATATGTTAAAAATCATTATTTCTATTACTGTACAAAGGCACCTTGAATGCAAGGTTCTGCAATATATATTCACCAGTATATTTATTTTCGAATACCTTTGCGATGAACACTGCGTCATTATTTTTTCTTCTTGTACAAAGGGTATCTAGGTTAAAGTATTTAATCCGATAGTTATAAATGCGTTCATAATAAGCTAACCTTAGTTTGAAGCAAAGAATCTTAATAAAACATCTTTGAACTTACTCCAGGTTCCCAGTGAGTGTTGTTGTAATATTACTTCAAACTACAGAGGCAAATTCCAATTAACATTTTGTATAGATGAATGTAAGTGTTAGCTTCTTAAAAAATATACCATTAACTAAAAATAAAATCTATTCGTTTCCTACTGGCCAGTATAGTATGATGTATGTTTTCATCAAATCTTAACTTTCTATCAAATATTATGGTAACAACCTAAATTTGTTATGGTATCTACCTTTTGAACTAGTGAGTATGAAATCGTGTAACAACTTACATAATATTGAGTCTTGTTAGTAAATGACATAGCCTTTGTTTTCATACCATTGATCTTCATGAGGTTCAATTTACACTCTTAGTAACGCTATCTAGATATTTCTGTAGTAAGGCATTGTCTCTGGAATTATTTAGAGTCCTGTTTAATTTTAAATTATCGCATTAGAGTATTACATTTGAGTACCAAATACAAGATGCAAGATCATTTATAAATATGGAGAATAATAGAGAGCCGAGTGGTGAGCCTTGTGGTATACCATTCTGCTGAGTTCAAAAAGTTAAGTAGATGGAACCAATTTTGAATTGATAGCTTCTAGATGATAAATAACTATCGAATCACTTAATTTTCAAAGGAGAGTGACCGATATTAGATAATTTAGATAATAACAAGTTGTGCTTTACAGAATCGAAAGCCTTTCATATATCAATATGAATCACATCAATCTGTGCCTTTGTACTCATATGAAAGTTGGTATGATATGTAATGTGACATAGATTAGTTACAATTGATTTTCCTTTTAAAAACATCTGCTATGAGTCGTGTAGAGCATTTTTCAGATTAAAATTCAGATGTTTAAATATAATTAACTCAAATATTTTAGCAAAGGCGTTGAGTAGGGTAATAGTTATATAATTACTTGGATCTGATTGGTTACCATTTTTGTGAACTGGTACAATGAAGACATGTTTCCAACTTGAAGGGTATATACCATTATTTAACCACAGGTTAGAAAGTCCATGCTAGCATCGGAGCCATTTCGTTTGCACAAGCTTTTACAATATAATTGGGAATTAAGTCCAGACCCGGTGTAGATATTGGTTTCAGTTTATTAATAGCATTTATGGCATCTGATTCATCAATACGTGGAATTTCATTGACATCTGTGTTCTGTGCATTAAATTTACCTGCTATGGTAGCATTTGACCCTATGTTAAAATTAATTGCAAAAAGATCTTTGAACCTCATAACGATATTTTGGTCACGTTTTAGGATTGGCCTCCCTCAGATGACATATGAATAATAATTCTGTACCAAGCCGTTAAAACTCTGGCAGTAATTAAAATCTAAACTATGTTTTTGAGCTCCCATGACGATACCTCAAGCGCTGTAGAATGACATTAATACACCCAGATTTTGATTCAACGTGCCGAAATATATGAAGCGGCACTGACAGACTCATATAAGATTCAGACTAACACTCCGCAAACCTCGGTTGTTACTACGCTAAGTAGTCTTTCTGGTAAAAGTATCGTTTACTTTTCAGCTTTGGTGGGTGGATACAGGGTAGAGGTATCCATTTATATTGTGATCTCCTGTCTTTTCCTTTTATACACAAGCCGCTTTAAATTTATCACACGAACTTACATATAACTTTATAAATTTGTACCGTTCATTTTTCATTTTACAGTTCCGGTCGCACGTTCAATCAACGGTTTCATAAAATTTCTTGGAAATTATGTGCAACAATGCAAGCAAAGATCAATAAAAAAATATTGGATAAAGACAGCAAGACAAACTATTGAGAAGACTATTATCGCATACGAATCGATACTGAAGCGATTATATATTATCGTTCAAGAGACGAACTGGAATAACGAAGTTTTCACAACATTTATATTTCTTTTCATCTCTTCCAAAGTAAATTTTCTATGTTAATAAAACTTGGACGTAAGCTTGCTGCAGGTATATAGCTAACTCGAATTCAAGTTTCATTAGCATGAAAAATTACTTTGGAAGATATGAAAAGATATAATTATAAAGGCTGTGAAAATGCAGTTAAGTCAGTTCTTCTCTTGAAGGATGATATTATCTTTTCTATTTTTTCTCGGTTATGCAGGTAAATATAATTGCATTGGTTGCCATAGTAATTTACGTCTCTTACAATAACAATGTACTAATCCGCTGATAATTTAGAAGGGCACTGTTTGTTATTAACAATTTAATTCAGAAATATAAATTCAATCAAGTACATTAAATTATTTGTCAGGAAATCGTACACATAATATTTAAGTACTTCTTCTTACATCTAAAATGATAAATGTATAAGATCGTTTTACAATATACTTTGAACGCAAAATCATTCTTACTTTATTAGTGTTTACAAGCCACCAATCAAAGTGAAACTTTTCATGCCTCACAACAGCATCCAGGGTATATAGCTAAGGTTCGTTATTGTACAAACCAATCGTAGTAATTAACGATATAATATGGAAAAGAAGGAAAGTAACTTCACAAATATATATTAATCTTGAATCCAAGAATATACACAATTTTTGTATTTGTATCTTTCTCTACATCTAAACGAAATACGGAATAATACTATAGCATTAAATTTAATTAACTATCGTTGACATAACTTCTCTTTTCTCAAAAATTATATAATTAAATATGGATATCCATATTACTTCCCGTGAGGCATTTATTTCACTTGAATGGTACTTTACCTCATCACACACCTGTTGAGGGCCAGGAAAGAGAAATGTATAGCAACAAGAAATATTTATTCATAACCAAATCTTGTAAGCTGGACCGTATTTCTCGTTTCCAAACTGCAATCAACAGACTACTTAATAAAACATCTGTCATCCCTCACAGAGCTAAACTACAGCCTATTATTTAGCCTCCCCTTTGTATTTAATATTCCTTCCAGGCTGTCTCTGTAGCTTGTTGTTGTCTTTCTCTCTTTCCGCTTCCAGGGAGTGGTGGCGCTTAGAAAGCAAGGAGAGAGGAAATGGGTTTATTTGGAAATAGGAAACGTAAAAGTCTTCCTTTCGAAACTGGTCGATTCAGTCCTCTATTTCTCTCTCTACCTCTCTCCCGTACACTGAACTACCCCACCCGAAACCTTCAGGATTGAACCTAGGAATACTAATGGGCAAGGTTTTGCAACGAAATTACTCTTCGGATCAGTCAGGAGTGGAACCGCACAAAGACACTACTAGATAGAGTTGGAAACACAAACTAGATGCTTCGGGATTCTACTCATCTTGTTTTGGAAGCAACCTTTTTCTCAACTGTACGAGAAAATAGAATGTGGAACGATTTTTTCCTCCTAACAAATTCAGAAAGAAACACTTACTTCTTCTTGTATCTAAAATAGTATCTTTAAATCTAGCAACAATATCAATTGCGGCAGAAATACTAAGAAGTAATTTTCAAACTACTTTGCTTTTTCTAGATGTGGTATGCACCTCATATGATACTCCGGCGGTTTTGGATTCCCTGCTTGCCCTTTGATGTGTTGATATGAAATTTCCAACAGTGGCGCCATTTGTCAAATCCAGTAAGTCAATATTTCCTATATTTGTTGCATAATGACAGGTGATGGCACACAGTAAACAATGTTTCTTAAAACACCCCAGATTGATAGTCACATCCCCTGTGTAAAATGGATATTACAGTAGTGAAAATAAAGAACATTGAAGCACTCCCAGCAGATTCACTTGAAAGTAACGGCCTATTAAATAGAATTTAAGTAAACAAGTAACAGAAGCTCTGTTGAATAAACTTATATAATATCGCTAAAAGTCACACTTTATCAAAAGCCTTGGAGATGTTCAAGGAAACTCCAAGAACATGCCGTCTTCGGTTAAATGAGGTAGTTACAAAGTCTTACCACTTAAGCCCTAAATCCTAGCTGAAAGTTAGAAATGATGTGTGCTGTAGTATGATGTTGCAGTTTCTTAACCCGCGCTCGCCTAAATATAACAAATTAGTGACATACAGTCTTCAGGCACAAGCACATTTTATGCTGATTTTATAATATTGATTTTTAAAGTTGAACTTACAAAGCATTTGAGTTCTTTAAAGAACTTTTGACTCATGACGATGTGGAATAGTGATGGTACGGGAGTCAACTTTGACACAAAATTTGGGGTTTTACGACGCAGTGTGTTTATATTCGTCAATAACGTAATCATGGGTTTCTAAATTACCTCTGTCAGTTTGTCAGTGTTAGGGGAATATTTTCAGACGAATTTGGTCCTTAGTGCCCCTCGGGTTATAATAATTCAGAAAATGTTACATACATCACATATAACGTTTTACTGTATGCCTAATATGTATTCGATTCATAGCTCATCAATACACAGCTGATCCTAAACTTAACCCGAATTACCTGGTGACAACGCACATGCTATACTTCAAATGATAATGTTGTTGTAAATCACAGAGAAACAAATTGAAATATATTTATAATCTCGAATATTATTGGAATATTTGCTAGGCATAAATTTGTCGAGTTCGTAGAAGACATTGTTATTTCATGTCTTTCAAGAAAATGAGATATTTTCTCAAATTATGAGATGAACGAAACGTGAAACGCTACATTATTTTTAAAGCGCTGAATATATTTCTTTTATTTCTTTGTGGATCTTATCGCTTATTTGGCGTTCTTCCTTTACTTATTACCCGTAAAGACAATTTTCATTTCTTCATTTTCCAGCAGAGTCGTGCTCGTAGTTTAACATTTTCTCAACAGATGGCAGAGGCAACCACGGCATGAGGATTCATTAAATCGTCTAAACTGCGCTGTAAACCACATATCTACGCCTAGGAGTTTGCAACGTAATAGTAGTTGAATCCATCTGTGTTCATTTAACTTCATTTTCATTATTTAAGACAATTTGAAGAAAAACATATGTTTTCTTCTGAGTGATAACTACTGATACAGATTCCTGAAATCGATGCCTTAAAAATGTATTGAGTCTTTAAAAGACATCTCGTCGAAGAGAGCGAAAGGTCAAACCATAGTTCTTGAAAATATAGTATAGTGCTTAACCTAGTCCCCGTTTATTCAAGTTATACTCTATGACTCATATAAAATTGCCTACGAATAAACTTTTAAAGTCCAAAGTGTTGTAGAGTATTGCAATAATGACTCAATATCCAATACGGGTCTTAAACGAACATTCACTTTTTTTTAGAGTGCTAAGTAATTTCTTCAGTGTTGCAAAATCTTCAATTTTTTGAACTTTGAATATTTTTCAAGGTATATTTGCTATGAATATTATCATAATCTTATCATGTATTTTTTAATTGAAGAACTCAGTACCGGAATCGCATTCTCAATATGGACGTTGCAGTTCTGTACGGATACAGTAATCATTTCTTTATTTACGTTGATGGTTAGTCCCTTATGGTATTGAGATCTTCAATTATATTTGTTTATTCCAGTATTTTAAGTAAGCACTTGCGTGCAACGATTGTACACCGACCGGCCGTAGCTCAGTAGTATAATGCTGGCTTTTCATTCGGAGGTCCTGGATTCTATTCCAGTGGTCGATCATGCTGACTGAGATTTTTCTAGGGTATTTCTCAGTCATACCAGGCGAATTCAGGGATGATACCTTTAAAGTAGACTCTGGAGATTCTATTGCACATCCTTTCCCTCTCTCCCGGCCTGAGGTGTAGATCTTAAAGGCCATAAACAACATTCAAACAAAGAATGTACATATCAATACCTACAAGGCGATTAATTCCATATGCGGCATTAAAACTCTTCTCTACTGTAACAGCTTAAAATAAAACACTGAAATTACTCAATCTTTGCAATATATATAAAATTGTAATTGTGATTATATTTTTATTACGATCCCTACTACTATTACTAATTATTCTATTTCAATCTTCTATTGACACTATTTCCATTTCTACCGATCAGAGACGGCACAAAGGCTTATCATCATCTTGCAGTTACAGCTTTGAAAATAACTTAACCAATTTTCGTTGTTACATTTACAGATACATTCGTGTGTTTATATTAATTCAAAGATATATAGATAAATACATACTTTGATTTTTGTACGCCTGAAGGGATTAATTCATATGTTCAATCATGCATTATTTCTTTCCTCCATTTATTCATGTAATTAAGTAAATGTCATGTGTTTCACGTATTTGAAATATTACATAAAGCCTGTTAAAAGTAACTAAAAACCCTCTTTCTATTTAAAATTCTCGACCTGAATCTAAAATGGCGGTTTTCAAGATTGTGACCATGATTCCCATACTATCAGCAGATGTAGCACTTCATCTCTTGTCTTTGCTCAAAGCTTGGATGATATTGCCGCAGCGGTTTTTTCCGGACAAATGTCTTCATACATATTTCTTACAATGTACAAATAGGCACAAATCGATATTTCAAAAAATTCCTGTTCAAAATTTTCAAAACTGTAGGGTCTATATATACAATTTTCGTACATTACAGATTAAAGCCTAGCGAGAAAAAAGTATTTAATGTAAATATTGGCTGATCAGTTGATAATATTCCCTGGTAAGAGGGAAATGAATGTTTTCTCGATAAATTTATTCCTTTATACAGAAAAAAATATGTTTGCCTTCTTTCCTACAGATTATTTTTTCCTCCATATATCCATATATTATTAAAGGTTTGGTGCCAGGATATTTTTATTATTATTATTGTAAAACTGACAAATGAGCGGCTTGAGAACAGTCACATCTATAATATTTTTCTGTTGTGTGGAATAATGTTTGAGCTAATTTTGGTGTAAATAAGTCTAACCAAATGGAAATAATTTGAACAAGTGATATTTAAAAATGGGTTAGTAACATTGACTCACTACACCAATCAAGACAATTCCGGTGGCTCCAAGCTAGTCTAGTCAAGACCTCTCCACCGACAGCTCAAGCGTCTCTCTGCACTTGTGGTTCCTAAAATTTACTTTTGAGAACGGGTAGAAGGATGGACGGACTGAACCGGATTATAAAGTTTCTTTTCATAACTTCGCTATTATGGGACCTGAAACCAACATGTTTAATATATTAATAATACCTCCTGCACAAAGTTGATAAGCTTTTAGAGATTTCCCTTTTCTGGCTCTATTAGCAGCCATCCAGAATCTTTGGTTCGATTAGCACTGACAAATGTTGCAACCTATTAAATAAATGATTTTGTTCATTAACTTATAGAGTTAGTAAAAATACAATTTCTGACACCGGCAACATTTCTCACACTCATACTTGAATCACGATTGATATTTTGTTTATTAATATGCTAAAATTATGCCAATATACAGGGGTAATTTTAGTGCACAAGTGATATCTCAGCGTGCTATAATTTTATATTTATGTGCTATGAAAGAAGGGTTGCATAACGTTTGGAACACTCGGCACAGTGTCAAACTTAAAGTCTAATGTCAGCACATATAACAAACCGTGTCATTACAATTTTAATAATAAGCACGACCACACATATTACTCGCAATGGCTTGTAGGCAAGTGAAGAGTAAACGAAACTAAGTAATCAATAGCGGTAGTATATGTAATCTGTCACCCATTATCATTAGAATATATACTCTGTTATGGGTGATTATATGTAATTGAATTGAAAATATAAATAAACATGTATGTTTGCATTATTAGGATACCAAACTATCATTGATAGCCATAGCCTCCTTAACAATACAGTTGCTGCATTGTTTTGTCACTATTGTTTGAATGTGGGGAAAATAATTATTTTTCTTTTTGATTGTTAATGAAATTAAATGCATTAGTGATACATTCAAGAAAATTTATCATTCGTTTACTTAAAATAATTTTGAGTTTATTTCTGACACAATTATCGAGGAAATTATCAAAGATAATGATTTTTCTGTAAGGGCATTTATTATAAAGAATTTTATATCCTACAATTAAAAGCAAATATAATCATTACCTTACAATGTTCAGTAAACGAGTTATAATCGATTTCTTGATTGATGTTTTTCGGGACTTTACTTCATTTTTCTCAGCTGTCGATCACCGCCGGAGACGGCGACATGCTTTTCCATACTCACTAAGGTCTTCACTTCCAAAATCAAAAGCCAGAAACTCTTACTCTTTCTGTGTAACGTGTACAGCTACCGTCTCATCTAATACAGCGTCAGTCAAAACGTCTTACAATCCAGATATTTTTTAATCAGATCCATAATTATAAAAAATAAGATAATATAATCCGTCGCTTAATCTCCAACTGGTATGCAAGTGTTAATTCAAGACGTTTGATGTAACTGAGATAACTCTTTTATCTGTTTGGTTAGCTTCTTCTTTTGGACATGAAATATGAAGATTATTGTCCTGTCCTCTTGAATCGGTAACAGATGAAGTACATTCAGTATTATGCAATTCTATCAAAATATCTGGTGTAGTAAAAAGTAATCCATTATTTTGCCAATAGAGGGCTTCAGTGATCTGTAGCTCGCGTTGTATAAGTCCGATCGGGTTCTACGAGATGGCGTTCAAACGATGAGATTACGTACAACAAACACTGTTCAGATAGTTGTTATGAGTTGACTCAGTGTTGTGTGAGCGCGCGGCAAAATGGACACTAGCAAAGAGAAAATACGCTATATTTTACAGTTTTTCTTCGATAAAGGCGAAAACGCAAACCAGGCGGCTGCAAATGTGAATAGTGTTTATGGTCCTGATACTGTAACAGCCAATCACGCGCAATTTTGGTTTCATCGATTCCGTTCCGGTAATTTTGACGTCAAAGATGTACCACGCACTGGAAGGCCACGTGTCGAAAATATCGATAAAATCATGGACATTGTCGCGTCCGACCGTCATGTAAGCACTGTTTCGATTGCCCAAGAGCTAAACATTGCAGAAAAAACCGTGTGGAATCATTTGCATAAGGCTGGAAACAAAAAAGAAGCTTGATGTATGGGTGCCACACGAGTTAACGCAAAAAAACCTCATGGACCGAATTTCCATCTGCGAATCGCTGCTGAATCGCAACAAAAGCGACCCATTTCTGAAGCGGTTGGTGACTGGTGATGAAAAGTGGATCACTTACGACAACGTCACGCGAAAACGGTCGCGGTCGAAGTTCTGTACTCCGGCGCAAACGGTGCCCAAGCCAGGATTGACGGCCAGGAAGGTTTTGCTGTGTGTTTGGTGGGATTGGCAGGGAATTATCTACTATGAGCTGCTCCCCTACGGCCAAACCCTTAACTCGGAAATATACTGTCAACAATTGGACCGTCTGAAGGCAGCAATCGCCCACAAGCGCCCAGCTTTGGCCAATAGGAGAGGCATTGTGTTCCACCAGGACAACGCCAGGCCACACACATCGATAGTGACTCACCAGAAGCTCCGGGAGCTTGGTTGGGAGGTTCTTATGCATCCACCTTAAAGTCCGGACCTGGCACCGAGTGATTACCATCTGTTTCTGTCCATGGCGAACACCTTTGCTGGTGTAAAATTCGCTTCAAGAGAGGCTTGTGAACATCGACTGTTTCAATTTTTTGCCAATAAGGACAAGAGCTTCTATGAGAGAGGCATCATGATATTACCTTCCAAATGGCAACACGTTATCGAACAAAACGGCGCATATGTGACCTAAATCGGATCATTCTAACTATGGTAAGTCAAGCCTTCAATGTCATGCAAAAATAATGGATTACTTTTTACTACACCAGATATCATTATCTAACATCAATTAAATTTCTTCTTCATGCCGCCACTTCTCTCAAAGCGAAGCATAATGCAAATGAAATATTCAACACAAATATAGTGTTTGGTATTATGAAACAAAAAAAAACATGGAAAATTCCTTCATTTCTCGCCAAGAATATGGGAAAAACGTGCGCTATAATCGCGTTTTCTAACGTTATTAGAATAAAAGGAAGTAACAATTATTTAAAGCTAAAATACAACTTACAAAATAACAATATTGCTGAAATATTGTAAAGGCATATAGTCATTTTCCGTATATAATCCATACATGGACCAGAAAATGTTGGAATATTTCATGCAGCTTTCATATTTCCCCAAGGAGACGAAACATGCAGGTACTTTGCAGGCTATGAGACACCACTAATAGTGAATTGAGTAGAGGTTAAAAGTAAGTTAGTGTGGTATTGTCAGTAAAAAAAATCATGTGAAGAGTACACGGCAAGAACATGCTAATATACCTCTTTTCCAGTGTTGGTTTTTTGGCTCCATTCCTTAACTCATTGTTATAATCTCTGACGTAAATGAGACAGTGAAAGGTAGTGCAGAATTTCTGGCAATAACTGAGCTGTACATAGATATGTACGATAGTGAAAATACCATAATTTGCAAAAGTGGTTTGAAGCTATCAATACGACCTCCTGGAAATTAAAAAAAAAATGTTCATGATTTTCGTTCAGTAGAACCATCTAATTTATTTTGGTTACATCAAAAACATTTCAGTTTACTAATTTTAACAAACAACTCACTTTTATTCCTCCTTTTACATTTATACCTTGTAGAAACAATGACATGCATACGTTTTCTCATCTTGTGTTACATAAAAGTATTGTTTTAAATTCATATTTCGGCAACATATATTTTGTTCATTTTGCAACCGAGATAACTCACGGTAGTAATTAAATTAACAGCTAATCGTGTTCATTATTTAATTACTGTACGATTTGAAACAATAGATACGATAGCCCAAACAACACATGGAGCTTTCCTATCCCACTTGTCCAGCAGCATCACTACTTATGCATGTTTAATCCACATTGTTGGAAGCGCGACAATCATTTTGTAAGAGGGATGTTTTCTCGCTCAGCCAGTCCTCCTACTCCAAATCCTTTGAAATCCTCTACTCTTCCTTTACGTACAAATCATCTCCACCAGGATGCGGTGGAGTTCTGCCATTGGTATGGTAAGGTGGAAGGAGGATCCACTACTCCACCTTCTCTACATCGTATCAGAGAGAAACCTTTTTGAAACATTTCTCTCTCTTTCTCTCTCTCTCTCTGTCTTGCTGTCTCTCTCTGTCTCTGTTCGAAACCCATCCCCTCCTCTTCCTCCCGCCAGAACCTCCAAACCTCAAGCATCAAATTCGGATTATGGGAAGCTTCATTATTCATGGGCAGCTAGGATTAAGTAATGAGCGAACTGTGCCTGTGGTCAGTGGCGACGATGCTGCCATCTCTTATTCATGTCGTCAGGGAGAGCTGGTTCTCTACGTTCTCAGTCAAATTCCGTTTTCTGTTTTACTTCTGCACTATTACCGATTAATCTAGGACAATTCGAAGTTCCTGAAGCAGAGATATTTTTACTGTGACTTTTGCTGTTATAAACAACTGTTATTTGTGTAAATATTGCGATGTGTGCTATAATTATAGCAAGTTGAAGGTTAATTTCACCTTCAGAACTTGAAATGGTGAAATGAAGCACCAAGTTATCTTGAATCTATTTTGGTCATTTAAGACTAATGACGTCTCTTTCGTTAACGTTCACTCTCTGATTTATTATCTATAGTCATTACTGTGTATTAAGTACGCGAATAATTCCCTGCTACTACTACCACAACCACTATGAATATTATATTAAATATTAATAACTTGAGTACTTTCAACTGAGTGTACAGGAAAATTCGTCCTTACAGCTCAGGTATACAAACGAAGTTGATTGTAAGCTAACACATTACAAAAGCAGTGATGAGTGAAATGTTCCAATAGATGTATCATGTCAAACCACTATCACATACGGGTGGCAAATTGCATATCTCACCAACTTATTACCTTAAAATGGTATTTTGAGGTTCTAGAGCTTTACACCAGACTAGGTCAGGTGTTCATTTCTGTAATAGTGACTTGAAAATGTCTAATCTTAACAACTTAACATTTTATAGGTAATTTCTTAGGCGGAAACTGGGACTACAGAACTGACCAATAATAAACGATTAAAACTTATAATGTCCAGACAAGATAACATTAAAAAGATTGATATTCTGGTTTTGAATGAAGAATTCATTTATGGCGATGATACACAATATCACGGGCCTCTAGTTCCAGAATTATACATCATTCAGCATTCTGTGAAAGAAACCTTTTTCTTGTTTCAATCTGTCGAATTAATCCTTCGTTCATAACTTAATACTTTACACGCATTATGCACAATTTCCTCACAGCGCATGCATAATAGCATATCCAAACTACTTCTTGTATTACTTAGGTTAAATTGTATGAGAAGGACGTAAATCAATTAGCAAAATATCAAACAATTATTAATATAAAAAGAGGTCTGACTGGGTTGGACATTAAATGTTGGTGTTAGTAACTACGGTAGTAAAATGTATCAAAAGAGTAGGTAGTAATGTGAATAATAGGAGCATCAACGGGTGTTCATCGGATGTTTTAGTGATCATGTCTCTGACAATTTCTAACACAGTATTTGCGTTTGAACCTTGTTCAAAAAGCTTCAGAACCGTTTACAGAATAAGTTAATAAACCGCCGTCTCTCAAATGAGCATGTAAGATCATCATCCACAAGTGCCAATGCACCAGGTCTATTCTGAATTACAAACGGAAACCCAAAACGAGTACGCACACCAGCAAAGTGGCAGAGGTCACAGGAAACGTCACATCAAGCCCACAGAAGTCAATTAACAAAGTGAAAAAGCAAACAAAACTATCCGCCTCATCTTGTCGCGTATTATCCGAGAAAATTTACACCTCTTCACGGTTTCTGCCCGTCACGAACTGCAAGAAAGTAACAAACCTCTCTGTAGGCACCATTGTCAGTCGTTGCTGAATGAGATTGCTTCCGGATACCTTCATGATGATTTGTTTTAATCATGACGGCCGAGGTGAATTTCGATATCAGTAATGCAGTCAACATCCGCAATTCTGGCTACTGGTTATCAGATAACCACCATAACTTTCACGATAATCATTTCTATAATCAGAAATTGGGTATATAGTATGTTATGACTGACCGTCCTATTGTTCACAACCACATCACTGCACAACAGTACGTGCACGCATTGTTCAATCCGCTTGTTAATGCACTCAATGACGACTATTTACTTTGTATACTTCCAACAACATGATGCCTTATACTCTCCAGCCAAGTATGCAATTAATATCTGAAGTGTTTCTTCCACAGTGAAATGTGGGACGTGGTTTGTGGTATTCCAGGTCACCGAAGTCAAGTGCCTGTGTGCTTACTTCTGGAGAGCTCTAAAATGCAAAGTGTACATCAACAATCCCACAACCCTGCAACAACTGCAAGGGAACAACATCTGTGCAGTTGAACAGATTCCAGTACACCAGTTCCAAGACGTATTCACCAGTATGACCAGCAGTGCGATCACCTTCTGTAGCGAGATTAGCCCATGGACTCTGTACACGGTATAAAGTAGTTAAACTTGAAAGTTCAGCTATGCCTGTGACTACGTTCCTTCATCGTACATTATACTCCACCTTCGTCCTCCCGTGACTGCCCTCATATCTGCTCTACAGCCTATTAATTTGTTACACAGACACATTATCTGCGACGTAGGTCCTAGCTTTAAACAATGAACAACTACAGACTGACATACACAGAGTTACGGAAAACTGCAATATTTGAAGTATATAATTTAGTGTTTCGAGCATCGTTTATTGAACTACACTTACTCCTATGAGATAATGCGTGTTATAATGCAACTACATTGCATTTTAATGTAGTATATTTAAATCAAGGTACAGGACAAATTTACCAATTTCTTTTAGATACCTAGAAAGTTATACTATTGCCTAATAGAGTGAATAAAAATATTCTTTTGAAATTCTTGGTTCCTGGGATGTAAAAAGTTGTAGGTTTTATTATTTCTATGATCAGTATTATTATTATTAGTAGTAGTAGTAGTAGTAGTAGTAATCGTATTAGTTTTAGGTGTAGTAGTAGACAGAAATCCGTGCTCGAATAGTTACTATCGTTGGCATCAGACAACTGGTCAAGTATGGGGATTAGCGCGTATTGCAGTCTGTTTCATGGCAGTCATCACTTCTGGTGTTTTAGTGTCCTTGTGAGATACCTTGGCCAAAGTTTCTCAATCTGAGGGTCGCAACACTCTAGTGATTGCAGGGGTGGATTGGATAGGTGTAAAAGAAATTAAACTTGAGTTTGCTAGTTAAAATCTATAAATTTTAACGTGTTTTATTTAGCTTATTTGCTATCCTAAACATCATCTCTCTTATGTTTGCATACATAGCGGAAGGTTGAAAATATTGTACCACTTTGCACATTTTGAGTTGTACATGCAATCCGAGAGCACAACAGAATCAAAAATGTCTGTACTCAAATCTGATTTTTGTGTAAACACGCGATTGTTGTTAATTTAAAATAATATAACATAAAACTACTTTCATGCTCATTTTTTTAAAATTACTGCAGATTGTATAATATAAGCAACTGGGTCCATAATTTGTACCACATGCTTCCCAAATTGAACCCACGTATGTATCGATTATACTATTACAGAAATCTGGAGACAATATAATAATACATTGTGAAAGAAGTGATATGTTTGTAAAAATGAATATTTGTTGAATTGCGACCCGGAATGTCGCATACGAACTCCTCACGAAAGAAATACTTTCAAGTTAGATTTTAGAAACTTTAGATACAACCAACTAAGGCTATTATAATAACAAAATCCTTTGTTTGAACAAGGGAGCATGTAGATATTTCACTGATAAGCAACAAAAAACTGTTCATTATGTGTTTTAAAAGTAATAAAATGTAAGGTGGCGAAAACGTCCTTCGTCTTAGCTTTTGGTAGTTAGCTAGCTAAAATGCTTTCAGTCCAAAACGTCAAAAATATAACATATTCACGGGTCTTCTTCTGTTTCACAATCTTGACGAAAGTAAAACTTCGTTTTATTTTGTTTGTTTGTTTGTTTTAATTTACACACGGAAATCAGGAAACCAAACTCAACATTTTGTACATTCTGCCATATCTTCAACTCTACAAACTTCGCATATAGAACAAAACCACTCAGTCTCGTCTTTCTCCATTAGTACACTGGTAGTTATCAACTGTTAATCATCTTGGCTCCATACTTCCTCCTCGCGGTCCTCTTCTCACTCTGCCTCTGCAAAGTATGAGACACCGAAATCAGAAGCTGTTTCCTATAGTGTACCGGTACAAATGCAGGGTTTTGCATGTGATACAAATTGCGCAACTGTCTCATTTTGCACAAACTTACTACAATATTCTTCATATGTTTCCATCATATGACAATTACGTATTACCAGTAGTTTAACCTAGGAATTTTGATGAGTGAATGGGTAAGTTAGTCAGTGAGTGAGTCAGTGACCATGGGGTTTTATAGTATGTGGACTCGCCTTGCTTCACTGGAGGCGCTACCCCCAAGCTCCCGTGAGAGATGCGCTCCAAACTTACAGATTTTTGGGGGGCTGCGCCTACTTTATCGTAACCAGGCTCCCTAATGGAATGCGCTTCCATCGTGCCGATCTGCCTCTCCAGCGGGGATGCGCCACCATAGGGGAGTTTGTTCCATTTATTATAACCTACTCGTGATGGTACACCTTGATACTAAATTTCGTTTCTCTAGCTACAGTGGTTTGAAGAACGGAATTTTGGGTGGTCATTTTGGTTTAAAGATGGCGACTTTTTCAACGTTTTCTTGTAATGCCGTTACCTAATAATCGTGTTGGTACAAAGTATAAAATTTCATTTCTCTAGCTCGAACTATGTTAAAAATGGGCTTTCGACGGATTTTTTAATCCAAGATGGCGACTCGTTCGAAGTGGAATATTTTCCTAAGCTACTTGTCAAGATATGCTTTTATGTCAAATTTCGAATCTCTAGCTCAAATGGTGTTGAAAAATAATTTTGTCCGCCATTTTGGATCCAAGATGGTGTCTTTGATACATTTTCTAATGTTTTCTTTTCCTACTAGTAATGGTGTACCTCCATACGAGATTTTACTTCACTACCTCCAGTGGTTTAGGTCATGCATTCTATAAAACAATAAGTTTAGCCGCCATATTGGGTCCAAGACGTAAACTCTTCCAACATTTTGTAATATTTTCTTAAACTACTCTTGGTCATACACCATCATACCAATTTTGGTGTTTCTAGCTCTAACAATGTGGAAAAGGTATTTTTTGGTCTGTCATTTTGGATTCAAGATGACATATTTGAAGACATTTTGTAATATTTCCGTAACCTACTAGTTATAATATACTGTCATACCAAAATTCGTTTCTATTGATTCAGCTGTTTATGCTCTGTATTCTATATTACAATGAGTTTAGCGGTCATTTTGGATTCCAGAATACGATTTTTTAAAATGTCAAAGTTTTTCCTTTACCTACTTCATCATACACCTTCGTGCCAAATTTGGTATTCCTAGTTCCAGTAGTTTAGCCTACGAATTTTCATCAGTCAGTCAGTGAGTGAGTGACCAATGGGACTATATACCTAGGTAGTATTTGGCCTTACTTTGCTTCGCTGGGAGCGCTGTCCCCAGATCCCAGTGAGGGCTACGCCCCCAACATGAGGAATTTGGGGGTTGCGCCCTCTTGGTCATCACCAGATTCTCTGGGGGACTGCGGCTCTATGGTGCAGAGCTGTCCCAACCCCAACTGGGGAGCTGGGCCTCCATAGGGGAGGTTTGCGCCATTTAGGTTAACCTACTCGTGATTGTACATCTTCATACCAAATTTTGTTTCTCTAGCTTCAGTGGTTTGGAAAATGGATTTTGGGTCCGCCAATTTGGATCCAAGATGGCGTCTTTGAATACATCTCGTAATATTGTCTCAACCTACCGGTGATAATGTATCTGCATACCAAATTTCACTTCGCTAGCCCTACAAGTTTAGGTTCTGTACTCTATACAACAAAGGGTTTGGCGGCCATTTTGGGTGTAAGATGGCGATTTTTTTTAAAATGTCGGATTGTTTGTTTTACCTACTCTTGATCGTAGACCTTCGTCCCAAATTTTGTGTTTCTATCTCCAGTAGTTTGACCTGGGTATTATGATGAGCGAGTGAGTCCGTCAGTGGCCAATGGACTATATAAGATATATAATATCCATACATATCAATATATATGGTATTTAAGGTAAAGTGACACGAAAATGCTTAATATGAACTAGAAAATTACTTATGTGAGTCTTCAAAGAGAAGAAATAGAAAAGGAGGTCGCAGCATAAAATTACTTGGGAGTGGCTGCTCAAAGTGAATGCTGAAACGATAATGTTTATAACTATTGCAAGCTAACTGCTCTATTTTTTTAGGGATAATACTTTGCTTCAATCGGTTGCAATATAATCCGTTAATTAATTTTCTATATATATTAGTCAATTTAGTATTTGTGTTATTGGTAATAGTACTAGAATTTTGATTTAGTATGGTTGCCGTTACATTCTTACATATAGTTTGCTGTATACTTGATCTGTTTGATAAGTGAACTATTATTATTATTATTATTATTATTATTATTATTATTATTATTATTATTATTATTGTTGTTGTTGTTGTTGTTGTTGTTGTTGTTGTTGTTGTTGTTGTTGTTATTACTGGTGTTGTTATTATTTGAAGTCATACTAATAGTTGTTTTAATTGTTGTAGTTGTTGGAGTATAAATAGTAGCAGTGACAGTGTTAGTAGTGGTATTGGTAGTAAAAATGATATATATATGACATGAGCAACACCTTGAAACTAAATTCAATTGAGGTATACAATTTAATAAAGGGATATTACGCTCCGTGTATTATTGATTGAATTAGGCTTCGCAGGGATTAAAGCTAACTGTATGTTTATTCTACAAAGATCCATATACCGTGTTAATTGTGTACAGCGTGTTAATTGTGTCCTGCCAAGCCCAGTTCAATCTGTGATATACAGAGCACTAATACTGCTACAACTATCACATCAAAAACAACCTTAATTATAAACGAGGATTTAATTTGACCTTTATGGGGAAATTGCTGTACTTAGTTGTGCGCATTCATGGAAAAACTACCATAGTACGGTAGCGGTGCTAACGGGACAGCAAGTGCATCACCGGGACGATAATGGGCCTCTTCTACTAAAGGTTTATAAATAAACCGAAGTAAA
>JAGDQP010023939.1:5580-28550 GCA_022664845.1 Lepisma saccharinum | reverse complement strand
GGTCTCCATACTACGTCAGGCGTCGTGGAACAGGAGTGTGCAGTGGCTGCAGCAGACGGAGGTAGTGTAAAATGGGAGACCTCTCAGAGTTTCAGAGAGGCCAAATTGTTGGTGCGCGGTTATGTGGAGTGAGTGTGACGGCAGTGGCTAGTGTGTTAGGTGTGTCGCCAGGGACAGTGTCGAAGGTGATGACGGCCTACACAACACACGGGAAAACCACATCGGGGAAGCGGAACAGTGGGCGGAAGAAAAGCATCAGTGACAGGGCACGCCGGGTATTAAAGCGCATTGTCACGCGGAACCGTCGTGCCACTGCGGCGCAAGTGACGGAGGAACTCAATCAGCACCTCCCCCAACCTGTTTCGACAATCACAGTCCGCCGCGAATTACATGACATGAACTTACGGGGTCGTGTTGCACGGGCCAAACCTCTCATCAGGGACCAGAACGCTTTAGCACGCCGCAAATGGTGCCGCGACCATGCAACTTGGACCGTTGACGACTGGAAACGTGTGGTATGGTCGGATGAGTCACCATTCACCCTATTCCAAACCACGGGCCGTGTTTATGTGTGGAGAACGCCCAAAGAAGCGTATGATCTGCAGTGTCTCCGCCCAACTGTGAAACATGGCGGCGGCACGGTGATGCTGTGGGCCGCAATATCATGGTTTTCATTGGGTATTGTGGTCACACTTCGCGGACGCATCACTGCCAACGATTATGTCGCAATTTTAAGAGACCACTTGCATCCTATGGTCCGGATGTTGTTCCCGGACAATGACGCCATATTCCAGGATGATAATGCACCCATTCACACAGCTGGAGTTGTTGCAGCGTGGTTTGAGGAACATCGGGATGAAGTTCAACACCTCCCCTGGCCCGCCCAATCCCCAGATCTCAACATAATTGAACATCTGTGGTCCATCTTGGAAACACGACTCCGGCGACGATTTCCACCTCCATCCTCTCTCACAGAACTGGCCGATGCCCTGCACGAGGAATGGTGTAATATTCCACTTGCTACCATTCACGACCTCTATGCCTCCATCCCACGTCGCATCAAGGCTGTTCTGAACGCGAAAGGTGGCCCGACACCATATTAATCTGGTAAGTTTCACTTTCGTTCAGGTGTTTCCATTATTCTGATAAGCATCTGTATTTACCATATCTCCTTAACGGCAAAAGCTCATATTCCTATCTTTAACATCTTTTTTCTTACGGGGCCCCCAAATCGTCGATTTTGCCATAAACTCTTGTTCCTGTATAACATGCTTCTGGCAGTGCTGACGTTTTCTGACGTGAAGAACTAGACTCATGCACTGCCGTGCATGTTGATAAGAAGACCTAAATGAAACAAATACCTTTGCTTATCAGGTGACTTTTTTGTAAGAGTAGTACTTGATTAGTACATCGAATTCGCGTACCGAACTACAGTATTTTAAATTACATTACGAATATACAAAATTAATGTTATTCAATACAGAGAGATACATTATGTTAGTTCAAATACATGCACAGTTATAGCAACAGTAGATACAGTGGACTTAGATCGGTTAAGCTTAATGCATAGATAATCCATTTACATAATCATAGAGATACCCTATAAGAAAATAAAACTTTATCAGAAGGCGGTTAAACTAGGCTTATGCCTTGGATACAGCAGCTGCTCTAGTTGAAGAATAAGTACTGCCAAATAAATAACATGTCAAGTTAGAACTTAAATCTTTTACCTTTAAACAGATTGGATCATTTGAATGTGGACATATTATTTTTCTACTTAACTCTGGATTGTCGATAAATTCCCTTAAAGCATTTTAGTTTTAACTGATATATCGAAATTGCAAAGTCAAATTGTCATGCATTATTGTTTTTGGGAAACAGACCGTTAAATTAAATTGCTTATAATAAACGCTAGATTTTGATAAAGATCCAGATCTGGTTTGCTACTGGCAAAGGGTTTCCAGATTCTCTTTCAGTTACACCAGGCGAATATATGCATGAAACTTGGATATGACCCTAAGTATTATCTTCCTGTTTCTTGTCACAAGCAGAGGAACATTACTCCTCAGATACCTGACGTCTTAGTACATTTCATATCATGACATTAAAACATTTTTTTTTTTTAATTTAAAGAGACACGTTCCCATTTAAAATATTTGTGATTATGTACTTTCAGCAGATCCGTATAATTCACTTACACTACTTTGACTTTAGCCTTTCCACATGTACAGTTTTTGCCACAGTGCCGTGTGTCTGACTTGCACCACTAATGCTTACTACGTAACAGTTGTTCGATTTACTGACAAAGCAAGTGTTTATGATGTCTATAGTAAACAAACAATTATTTTAAAACATAATATTTAAGTTTTATTTAAGTGTGTATTTTTCTTTTCAAAATATGACTAGCACTCTTTTTCAGTTAAATCCATTCTATGAAGCTATTCTGCTGAGCACACTACGTTAAATTTTGTACATTATTTTTACTTACAGGTGATACAGCTAGCTATAGGATGTAAGGTCATCACATGTTTGAGAGACGACATCATTTGTCACTTTTCAGGGACAGGGAAGGATAAACTAGTAGTCTGAAGCTTTTCACAGGTACCGTACAAGCATTCGTCTTGTCACACTAAAGGAAAATTTACAAACCCTCAAGTCAGTACGATAAGGAGCAGGACTTTATTCTGTTTATCTCTCCAACGCCGATCTAAAATCCATGACTGCAACCTATTCCCCGAGGGGCCTGAGTGTTACACTTATAAGCAAGTTATTTTTATGCAGATATGCAATTGCATTTCATACACATAAATAAAAAGTAATGAATAATACAATACATTTCCTTAAATTTAGCCTGGGTAAAGACCTAATTGAAGAAAATAATGTCGCTTGGATACTACGTACAATCATCTGACCATATAATTGTCTATGTATGTAGAAACATTCGAATGCGGATGTATGCAACCAAAACTTCCTAGAAACATTAAATTTATGACCCTTATATACGTAGATATAGAAGCGATAACGTCAAACTCTTCATCCTAGGAGACAGAACAGGTAATATTGTAGTTGTGGATTTACGAAAAGGTTTAGGGAAAAACATATTAGTATAGCCTTTACGTAATTTGAAGTAATTCCCTTTGATAGTCCATCGGCTCGAAGGTCCCGGATTCGAGTCCCGGCAGGGGCATGGGTGTGGATTTTAATAGCTAAATGGCGAATCGAGACGGGCAGAAGTCCAAAGTTACTAGACTGGCCCACATAAAAATAAAGTTTACAAAGTTGAAGTAATTCCCGTTAACCAAGTACGATAAAAGCGAGCTCACTTCACAAATTTCTAGTAACTTTAGGTTATTTTGATATATAATAAAGTAGTTGATATGACCAAATATCTCACAACGTGCACTTTTTCACACAACTGAATGCAATTAAGAATGTATCCAATCAGTTTTGCGATCTGCAAATGAAATAGTGATTGAAAGGAAAAACATTTTTCAAAAGTGTTATGGATGAGCAACCACTTCAAAAATTGCTGTCAAAATACACCTGATAATAAACTCTTTCATATTCGACTATAAACAATGTTTGAGTGTTCTCTAAATTAGTCCACCGAAGCTGAAATTTATCAAAGTCTGCAAACAAAATTTATTTAGGAACCTTTGACAAAATTTGGATCAGTGTCAGGGATGAACACGAGAACTTGAAGATAAAAGCACTAGCGTAAGAGACTTCTAAACTGTGTGCAACTGGAATTATTTTGTCATGGTTACAATAAAATACAAGTACAAAATAAATGACAGTGGTACTGTGCAAACTAAATACAAGGTTTGGGAAACTGTGTCCTAGAAAGTATGCGTATCCAATATGATGTCTTATGTATTGAGTAAGCCAAAAATAAATAAGTGAGTTATTTGGCGGCCGTAATGAAAGATGAAACCGTACTTGAGAGTGGAACTGTGAACAATTCAATTCTTTAAAGGGCATTACAGACAAAACTTCTCAGAAATGATAACCTAAACGTTTTACTGAAGGGCAAGTTTTATATCTTTCTGTGACTCAAGAAATTTATTCCCGTACCTTATTCGGAACTCTTGTCATTTAACATTTTAACAACATTTAAAACTGAGCACAAATGAAATAATAACATGGACCATCATCATTGTCCATAACAAATTAAATTAAGATATAAAATGATCTTCTAAGAATACTCTCCGGTGAAACGACTTACTGCCAGCTACAGTCATCATATCAAATTAAAACGACCCACATGCAATTTACTATGTCAACTTTCAGCATGTATTAAATGAAAACTATATATATGAGACTAATTAAGGTAGCCCGTAGAAAATGGTCTTGTACACAAAGGAGACCACACAAATTTTAGGAAAAATGGTTCTTGGTCAAATTGCTTGAAATTTTAATATGTTGTAGAACAAAACCAAATGATCAAAAGACTCCAAGTGCGAAGGGTCGAGAAATCAATAATTTCAGAGTTACGAGATAAAATATATGCTAAAATGGTGAACACTGGGAGATCTTTGTCTGACCTTGAATTATATTTATCTACACTTTTTCCAATTTTTTCTTCATAATATCAAAGTAAACTTGTTACAATTCATACTCTTTTACGTGATGGAATATGAATTTGTACCACGGTAAGATAAGTGATTTGTACGTGCGTACGTTGATTTTTTTTAAAACAAGTCATAAAAATACTTCATCAGTGGAACGTTTGCAACACCTTGTCAAACATGTCTTGTTTGACAAATAACATTTATAGTGTATCTTTTTGGTGTGTTTTTTTTTTATGTAAGCAATGTTATATTTGCGTTTTCTATTTACGCAATGCTTTAGTCGTTGTTGTTGTTGTCTTGTGTATCAATGCAATAGTCAATGCTAGAACTGACTTTACGTATGAAAGTGTGATCTGGACAAAGCCATTACAGATTTATTGTCTCAAATGGAGTATTTGAATGATTCAGACATTCAGATAAAGATGAGGAAAGCAATATGAGACAATAAGAAGAAAATAAATTAAAACAAGATGTGGTAAGATAAATTGCTTGCGAAGCAAAAGAATTATAATTCTTTGTCAAACGCGCTTTGATTGTAATTATATAGGTAATTATTCAATATATTCAATGCAGAAATGATAAGCTGTATTTCTTCGATAGTAAAAATAATTAGTATTCATTTATACTTCAATCTAACATTTGAGTAATGTTGGCAAACAATGAGTGATAATGTGTTTACATTATTGGCTTATGTTGAGACATACGTAAATATTCTATATCATTTTGAACTAGTCGTTTTAAACTGAATATTCATTGAAGTTTTGCTTGTCACAAGTAAAATGTCACATACTACTACTACTACTACTACTACTACTACTACTACTACTACTACTACTACTACTACTAATAATAATAATAATAATAATAATAATAATAATAATAATAATAATAATGGGAGCTACTTTAACTCAGCGAGGAAATCTAAAAGAAGAAAACCGAGACATAAAAGCGCATTCCCAAGATGGGATGAACAAATGTACAGTCACTCCTAGAGAGCTGTTACATGTGAAGTCCAAGCTTGATGGGCGCGAAAATAATGCTACGACATCAAAATGAACGTATTTCACTAGAAGGTTTAAACGTGACGAACGTGATCAACGTGATTTTGTTCGTGAGGAAAGAGCGAATGGTGATTCATTGAAGTCGAATCATAATGGTACTAGGTTAGGTAGTTCTGAACGATTGGAATCAGTGGGAAAAACTTGACTAATCAAGGTACTGGTGTAAATTCTTATTCACAGTTCAAAACGCCTGTAATTCCTGGAATTGTTAATCATGTAACTGGTTCGGTTGAGAATCGATCCAATATTAAGGAATAAGGATCCAAGAGGAATAGTACCTTGTCGCACAAATTATGCCTATGATAATGAAAATAGCGATATGAGTTCCACGTTGAGTATTAAAAATGGGAGCTCTAGTTCACTCGAATCTGATGCGAGTGAAACTACGAATGAACGAATTGTTGAGAGTTCTAATATAGTTCTAATACGAATTGCGTCCTCATGATGGTTTTCATAATCAAGCTAATGGGAAGAGAAACTAATCAAGAAACTAACAGTTTACTGTCAAACTGAAGTAAACGTTTAGCTATTGTTGAACAATGGTTAGATTAAACTAAACATTTCCTGATTTTGAGCATCGCTCTTTTCAGTTGTAATATACCAGACTTTCTCCTCAAAGGCAGGTAGACACAAAAGCAAACAAGGGGGCCAGTGGCGCCCTGTTGCCGAAAGGGGGCTTACCAAAAACTTCGCATAACGTGACCAAACCTACTTGGGAGACAAGCCTACATTACGTCACAGAAGAGGGCACAAATAAACAAGAGAATCGCTATCAGACCTGAAGACATGGCGGGTACCTACCCATCACTGCCTTGCTTTACCCTAGGACCATCGAAGACCAAACGCACTAGTCTAGAACCACGAAGCACGCATGGAAGAAGCCCGAAAAGAAGTGCCAAAAACACAGAATGTTGGCAAAAAGCAGACGGCTAGAACACGAAGAAAAAGGCCCCTAAAAGGGAGGGAGACGCAGACAAGAACACCCCGCAGGAAAGCAGAACAAAAAACACTATTTTAGTGACCTAACGCAACTAGGACCCTAAAATGTACAATGCTCAACTCAACCGCGCACTAGTTAATATTAATCACGAAATTTAGATAAACTCAAATGATTTGACTATTCCCAAATGTTTGCTGAAGTATCGAATCAAAATATCAAAATATAACTTCATCTGAAGTACTTTTCCATATACACATAAAATAACACTTGGTGAACTGAAATAGAGAAAGGTTGAGACCCTTTACAGTAATACCACAGATATGGTAAATTACCTACTATTAATAAAACCCTTAACACAAGGAATATCTTATTATAGTAATAATATTATTTATTCTTGCTTAAGAATAACAAATTCAATACAAAAGACTGATCGCTGAATTTTGTGAAAACAAGTTTCTGAAGAAAATCTTTAGCGTTTTTTCAAAGATGTTGTTAATTTCACATATCATAAGGTAAATTATTTGTTTATAAAAACGTTATGAGCAGGAACAAGATTTAACACACACATATTTCTACAATCACCAAAGCATAACACTTCTTTCTACGAAAAGATTAATTACAAATATAACTACTGGGCAGAAATTTAACTTTGATGTTCCAAAAATCGTTGTCAAATAAATCGTGTGTATTTTTGAACTTAATACAACCTAACTTCCAATTTGATAATACAGTCAAGATATACTATAGTTGTCTTAGAAATAAATTTACAGAACGTATTTCTATGAGTTTGAGGTTTGCGAAAGCAACGGAGTTTTGAACTATGCTTGTAATCGAAATAAAACATTGTGAATCTGTTAATTTTACGTTTAACAAAACGTACATACTGTAGAGATTTCGTGCAATTTAAACCACACCAAATTCCGAAATGAACAAACAAAATGCTGAGTGGGAAAGAACGTGCATTTGCAAAGTAGCATCAACTATAGTGCAAGGTAAAATATTCAACGCTTTCGAACCTACGTTAACGTGCTGTAATTTCGCTATCTAAACATATGTGAACCAGACTTGGGTTTCAGAAAGAGAAGTGGAAATTTTAAGACATTAATCACAAACACCTGATTGTAAACCGACCCCGGATGCCTGCCGAATTAAGCGAACATATCCACTTCACTCGCATTCTCACTAGAAAAACAGACCACTGATATACTGAAGGTACACTAATCACTTTCACACGCACTGAAGAAAAGGGGTTTAGAACCACACACGATTATATTTATATTTTTATTTAAAACATAAGGAAAGAACCACTACATACCACATGTAACTCAAAAATCACATCTCACACTGACGAACCACCATATGTATCACGTCGTCTACTTCCAGTTTCAACAAATATGCACGCTGAAAACTCCAAACAACAAAATATTAATTCAGCTTTCACCTTGCTGAAGTTTGAAGAAGGCGAATTTCAAATATTTAAATATTTTATCAGACGAAGCTACTTTTGATATATATAACTTCAAATACAGGTCTCCATTATTAATTTACTTCATATATGCAATTTTCGAGGGCAGCCGTTTTCAGTGCAACTTTTACAAGTCGATGTCATAACAGAACTGTCTGATCGGCAACAGCCAATCAGTGACGAGCATCGAATCAGAAATAAAATGCGGAAGGGGTGTTACTTAACGACCTAAATTTCTCAATGAAATAAATCAACAATCAGATCATTAAATTTGTTTATGAAGATTAAAACCAAAGAAAGAAATGCTGAAGAAAATAATGCAATTAAATATGCAAAGAATAATTAAGTAATAAAATCAAGAAACGTTAAACAATAAAAATTCCGCCAATAGAACAATGAAAGAGATAACCGAAACGGTTCGGCTTCTTTGACATCTGGACAAATAAAACACTTCGAAGTTAGCCGAAGTCGACAAAATATCACCATTAAAGCACGAACAAAAAAACAAAACACACAAAAAAGGACAAGGGGAAGATATGTTGCGACAATTGATCGGGAGTCGCCACAAAGTTATGGAACGAATTACGGCTTTCCCAATCAGATATTAGATTACACAATAATAATAGTAGTGAGGAAAAAGTACCAGCAGCTACGAATCGTAAGGTTTCTAGTAGAGAACGGTCATCTCCGCAGTGGATCCATGATGTGGCTCAATTAGAAAGTGAACTGATGAATCGGAATGAGGTCGATCTAAAAAAATCCTAATCCTGCAGGTTTCAAAGATATTTCCCAACGGACGGGTACTCGTGGTGAGAATAAACCTATAGATTATTTAGAGCCGTTAACGTCCTACTTTAGCTGCTTACGCCTGTCTACTAAACAATTAATATATCTCGTTCACACAGCTATGCTTGGATCAGCTAGTGGAAGATGTAATGAATTTCTCATTACACGAAATATATTTTTTGTAAATTGATGTGAATGTGCGCACATTGAACACAAACATATAATACACAATTTAAATAGTCGAACAATAATTACTTTGCTTCCTAAATTAAAAAGAAAGGTTAAATAAACAAATTATTTACAACGTCTTCAAATTAAATATCACCTCGTTCATACTCTATTTATGTGCACATTTACCTAAAACTAAATATTACTTAAAATTAATTAGATTTGCCAATCTTACAACTAACACATAATATACAGAAATTGCACACATTCACATCAATTTACAAAAAATATATTCCGTGTAATGAGAAATTCATTGAAATTCATTACAATGGTTTTCTCTTCACAGGGACCAGATGTCAACATAAGGTGACTTCTGTATCTTGTTCCTGCAATACTAATGTGACAGTAAAAATATTAAAAAACAGAGAAGGATGATTAAAAATACCAAGTTGCATTGGACAAAAGAAAAATCATTTGAATCCCAAATTCTTCAGGTTGTGACATAATTTAGAAATATAGATAAATATATTTCGGAATCAGAAATAATCTCAATTATTTTGTATATTCTAGGAATAAGAATGCAAAAAGAAATGGCAACTGTTTCTTTTTCTCAAGCATATCTGAAAGATTTAGAAACTTATGCTTAAGTCTGAAAGTAAACGTGCAGTAACTAAAGCCACAGGCAATGATAGATTCTGAAACAGCTCGCTATATAATGTCCGAAGAATACCTGTGAGAGAAGGTTATAACAACTTACAAATGATTCGTGATTATAATCGTTACAGGAAAGGCATCCGTAACGTGAAAGAAAAGGTGAACTTATGTCAACAAGTCGTAGATTACGACAGAGGAGATAACGACAAGCAATCCAGCGGATTGGGTGTTGGTTATGAAAAAGGAGAAATTACGGGTCAACCTGTAGAATACAGTGGGGTAGTATTGGTGAAAAGTCTTCTACAAAATTGGTACAAACGTCATCCGATTCGGAATTAAAGGTATGCACCACATTTTTGGAAAATGGTAAACAGGATACCAAAGAATTCTTAAATTAGATCCAGGTTAAAATCGGTGATGTAACAACATAGGCATTAGGAGACACAGGTCCATTATGTTCAATGATTTCAAAACAGTTACTAAAGAAATTACAGGAAGTTCATAAGACTGCAAAGTTAGATAAAGCAGGAGTAAGTAATGTCACCATTAAAGCTGTCTATCAACATAATATCAAGATCCGAGATAAACTAAGTGCTCTTATCTTAATAGACGAACATCTTGTACAATGTGACCTTTTACTTATAGAAAATTGCCCTTACGAAATGTTGCATGGGCAAAACTTTTTTCAGAAAATTTGCAATTCTGTTCTAATGCATTATAAAAGTGGGAAGTTATTATTGAAATTGAAGGAAAATATCAGGACTGTTGGTATGAACAATAGTCAAGTTAAGGATTTTCATGGTTCTCAAGCTAACTTCTTTCGAGCTTTGAATGAAGACAAGGATGATAAGTATTGTCATAAGCTGTTACAGAATCAAGGTGAGATAATCGAAAAGGACAGTACTACAGAGCAGATCAATGTTTGGCACAAGAATGACACGATTGGGATGGTTCTAGAAAGTAAAGCTAAGCATGCAGCATCTGACCAGAAACTGAACCATGATAGTTACGATCCAAAGTAAAACAAGGTTAAAAGCGACGATCGCGTGAGCAGTGTGCAACTCACATGATAACAGACTTAATTTCTAAAGCAAAAATCCTAGCAATGGATGGAAAGTATTAACAAGCCGAGAATCAATGTATTGTAGCTCGGGACATATTAGAGGAACTAAATATCGATATTGACATGTTCCCAGAACTAGAGAAAGTACATAGTAAGGTGGTGTGGTTGGCACATGGATTCGTGATATAGAGGATCTGGATCCTACTTGAAGATCTGTTCAAATGATAAAAACTGCATAATTTTACCTTCGTTAAATTTGTTTCTATTGTTCGACCGAGGGCACTATGCAACGCATTGTCAAACATGTTTTGTTTGACAACGAACATTTATAATGTATCTTTTTGGTGTTTTTTGTTTTAAGCAATGTTATATTTGTGTTTTCTATTTAAGCAATGCTATAACTAACTTTACGTATGAACGTGTGATCTGGACAAAACTATTACAGATTTATTGTCTCAAATGGAGTATTTGAATGATTCAGACATTCAGATAAAGATGAGAAAAGCAATATGACACAATAAGAAGAAAATAAATAAAAACAAGATGTGCTAAGATAAATTGCTAGCGAAGCAAAATAATTATAATTCTTTGTCAAACGCGCTTTGATTGTAATTATATAGGTAATTATTCAATATATGCAATGCAGAAATGATAAGCTGTATTTATTTTATAGTAAAAGATAATTAGTATTCATTTACACTCCAATCTAGCATTTGAGTAATGTTGGCAAACAATGAGTGGTAAGGTTTTTACATTAATGGCTGTATGTTGAGACATACGTAAATATTCTATATTATTTTGAGCTAGCCGCTTTAAATTGAATATTCATTGAAATTTTGCTCACCACAAGTGAAATGTCACATAATAAAAATTATAATAGTATGAGCTAATTTAACTCAGCGAGGAAATCTAAAAGAAGCTAACCGAAACATAAAAGCGTTCATTCCCAAGATGGGATAAACAAATGTACAGTCACTCCTAGAGAGCTGTTACAAGTTCTTCAGAAAAATTACTACTTTACAAGTATTCAACGAAAAACTTGTTGAAATGATTATTACATATAATTGACAGTCCATATGACTTATATGAAAATTAATAGTTCACATGTTGAAAGCGTATTAAAGACACAAACAAGATTTTAAAATACCACCAATTCGGACAAAATCCGCATATTGAAACAGTGCAATCATTTTATTGGTGTCCATAATCATCTATGCGTTTTCTGCCAAAATCGCGAGTACTTATTTGAAAATGAAACTATAGTTTGCTATACAGTAACTTACAGTTTTCAGCCAATTTTTAGACGTACATTTCATTCTACGCGAAAGTAGACCCTCATTTGGAACTTTACGCAAGGCTAAAGTAAATATTATTTTATTGAATTTGAACTCATTATTAATGACATTCTACTAGCAGAGAACAAAAACATGTATTGCAATAACAGAAACAGGAAAAATGCAAATTATTACGTAATAAGAAGTGCATCATGAAATGTGTGGAAATCTAGCCAAAGTAGCCTAGGTTTACGGTCAGTTTTGAAGTTTAACAACTAAAATTAAAGAAAAAATGCAAGCGTAAGATGAAACAATACAAAATCTAAGGACAGTACACTGATAACTATTATAAATACCGTTCATTATATACATATTATTCAAATTTGAGGTAAATGTGGGTGTGCAAGGGCTTGAGTGTGAACGTGTGTGTAAAGTTATTTAAACTTCTACGTATATTGCCGCCTCTTGTGGTCTGCTTGCAGCATCAAGAACGACTTCGATCAGTTTATTTGAAGGATTTTTAATATCCTGTTTATGTCGTACATATCCCATAAACCACAGCATACTAGCGATATGAGCGCAGGTACTTACAATTCTAGCTCCTGAATTACATATGCAGTAATAACTATCTGTTGGAGTATCCCCTTCATCGTGATCTTCATCACCATCTGCATCTACATTAGTAGGTCGATGTGCAATCCATAATTTTTATTTTGCAGCATTACGGAATCTAGAGAAGACTCTCACTCTTATGAACCCTTGTTGAGGTACTCTTTCTGCGTCTTTTAACAGTTCAAGTTACATTTCTTCTTCCTCTTCTTTCTGCAGTTTGTCTTGTATGTAAGATGGATCTAGACGAATTTAGTAAACGCCTACAGAAATATCTCTTAAGAAATCTCAGGCAAAGATCACCCAGTGCTCACCATTTTAACATATATGTTTTCACTCGTAACTCTGAAATTATTGATTTCTCGACTTTGTGCACATGGAGTCTCTTGCTTGCTTGGTTTCATTCTACATCATATTAAGTATCAAGCAATTTGACCGAGAGCTATTTCTCATAAGATTCCTGCGGGGTCCTTTGCTACTTTGAAAAACTCACTGTGGGTGCAATAATACCGCCACAACTCAAAATGTGTCAATTTTGAGTTATTTACATATTCGGACTCAGGGACATATTTAGAGGGTCCGAACCCTCCCCCCCCCCAAAAAAACTTAGATGTTTATGGAAAAATATTATTACTTCAGGTGTAATTATACATATTTAATATACATTTCATGCCCAGACGCACTTTGGACCGTCCTCAATACTAGCACAACTTTATATTAACACTATTTCACAATAATGATGCTGATCAGAAAGAGAAAACTTTGACATGTAACACTGTTTAAGCAGCATCCTGTTACCATTCTTTCTTGCTTTTTAATATAACTGACAAAATCATCCAAACTTTCAGTTGCGATTTTCTCAAAACTAACTGTGTTGACTTGTGACAATATTATTGCCGGGCTGTGATTTATTAATATATGTTCTGTCATCATTCTTATTTGTATCTAATAAGGTTGCTGTATATACGAGGGTCGTTGCAAAAGTCATGGCAACTATTTTTTTTAAAAAAATGGTGACGAATAAAAAAATTCTGAAATATGCAAATAGAAGGTTAGTTCATATGTAAACATTACATGTAGGGAGATGGAGGAACACACACACCGCCATAAAGATATAGCACGAGAAAAAAGACGGAAAAAATTGTGTCGTTTCAAAGGTGTTTTACTGTCAATTTCAACAGTACAGAATAGTACAGGGTAGGAACACATACCGGTGAAATCTTAGAGTCCCTCGAAGTAGTCTCCCAAAGAATCCATCACACGCTGCCACCGCTGTGGAAGACGCCGCAATTGACAGTAAAACACGTTTGAAACGACAAAATTTTTTCTTCTTTTTTCTTGTGCTATATCTTTATGGTGGTGTGTGTGTTCCTCCATCTCCCTACATGTAATGTTTACATATAAACTTACCTTCCATTTGCATATTTCATAATTTTTTTATTCGTTACCATTTTCGAAAATAAAAATAAAAATAGTTGCAATGACTTTTGCAATGACCCTCGTATACTAACACTAGAAATAATTATGTTTCTAACACTGCATTAAACGCGTACCATATCAAATTAGTTTTTTTTGCCAGATCTCAGCTGTAGAGATTAACATCAGCTTTCTTGTTGTCTTTATCAAATTGTCTGGGTATATTCTCTAATACATGTCAAATCAAATATTTGGGAACAATAGAGCGTAGATGCCTTCTCCATATATAATCCTAATAGTGCTACGTAGATAAAAGATCAAAATTTCATAACAGTTATATTAAGTGTGATTATATTATCAGTAAAATTCGATTTTATTTATTTATAGTACATCAGAACAACATAGTTGCATATAAAAGTGTCAGATATGGATACATACAATTAAACAATTAAACATTACGAAGAAACTAGTAGAAATTGGCGTAACAACTTCAATAATACATGCTACCTGTTTCTTTTGGAATTATTAATCTACGTTTGATGGAACTCAGCAAAGTGTAAACTGAAAGCAACTATCGTTGTATAATAATCGTACCTCCTACGTGAATCAAACAAACACAAAGAAAGCTTAGTTTGTCAATTAAATATCCCGGAATTATATTAAGAACAGAGATAAATTAATACACTAACTCAACTACATTATGCAGATATTTGCATTCTTTAAGTGAAATCAACATTCTGGAACATTTCATGTGTATCATATTACGCGCTTTCATTTCAGATGTTCATGAAATGTTTAGACATTAACATTTGAAACAACGTTCAACTCAACTAGGATGCAACTGAGCTGTATCTATAAAGTTGATGAAAGTTGCTAATTCATAATCTGGTTCCACGTTTATACTCATAGGAATAGCCACAAGTAGGAGGAACATACTATATAGGTAATGGTAAAACCATAAGAACTATTAACATTTATTTGATACAAACATATACGTAAGGTCGCTTTTCTCTTTCTCGACACACTACATGTGCATACATGAGAACACCATCTATTTTCACTGTTGACTTATATTTATAGTTATTATTACCGGTACTCTTCACTTAGAACACGACAGATACCGTACTATTTTGATGTTTAGTCATATTTTACTCACTACAATCCTCCTACTAACCATTTCTTAATAAACATTACGTCTCATTAACGACGTCAACAAAAATTCATTACTATTGTTAATGATCAAAGATAATCCAAACTATTATTTAAACTATCACAATTGAGAGAGAGAGAGCTATGCCACAAAGTCAATAAAGGTATAATCGTCTCATGTCTGCCTGTAAACTGTTTCTTGTCGGATGGAACACAGAATCTCCAGGGTTCATCCAACAACACACAGTGGTCATCAGATTGCAGACAGACGTTAGACGAAGGAAGGTACTGGATACCTCTCTCACTGGATACCTCAATATTGTTTTTCTTTCTATGAATTGACTGGTTAACATTTAACGTTAGTAATAAATGATCACAATATCCAAACATAATAGAATTAGTTAAACTTTGAACCATGTACGTGCATAATTTCAACAAAATTTCAACCGTTCTTCAGAAAAGATTAACCTTTAAAATGAAAATGTTGAAATTAAAAACGGTTGCCGTATGTATCGTTCATTATATAGGAAACTGTCATATTGTATCTACATTTAAATATAAATGGAAGAAAACGATTTATTCCAACTCAATAGTTGTCCAGAAAGCAAAGCAATACTCGTCTAGAATAGGTTTCAAATTTTTAGTGGTAGGTATATCGATGTAGATATTTCGTAACAAACGTTTCACTCTCGTGACGAAAAATTGATTATAATACAACAATAGTTACGAGGTTGTGAACACACTGCAACCACCACTGTGTTTGTAATAAAGTAAATTGAGTGAGGCGGACGAGACAGCCGTGTGGTCTGAGGTGTTAGGATAGCGATTCAAAAAATCGCGGGTTCGAATCCCGCCAGGGGCATGGATATTCGTGAATTTTAACTAGTTTTGACATAATAATCGTAACGGGTCGAAGTCAAAAGTTACTCGAATGGCCCATACAAACTAAAGTTTACAAAGTTTTACAAAAGTTGAGTGAGCGGTAATAGAACTATTGCTTACGAGCTTTCTGATACGAGCTGTGTTTAAGAGCTCAGGTAGAAGGAGGCAGACGGAACACTTACTACAATTCGAAACGCCATGCCAAAACGGATGTTGCGTAAAAGGCTTTCTTGAGATCAAATGCAACATATGTTGCTTTTACCATACTTCAGAGTAATTGAATTTATTACTTTCCTGTTTATTAAAAAATGCTTAACATGTGGTTGTTTGCACTATTGTACAACCATATCGTTAACATCCAGTGATTTATAAACTTTTATATTAAGTTTAAATATATTTTGTTCCATGTTAAGAACTAGACATCTTTGGAATTACTTAGCTAGGACTAATTTATGAACGGAGATACTCTCGAAATTCCTTGACTTAATTTCATAGTAGAAGCAAATTGCGTTTTAGGAAAGAATTTATTGGATTTATGTCAGTGCAATAAAGTGGAGTTATTTTTAAATGTTACAGTAGAATCATTTCAATTGCAAATTTAGTTCTTCGTAACATTTTGCAAAAGATAAAGACTGTATTACTTTGGACTTTAAGCAGATATTAGTACCAACAATTGCTAACAAATCATTGCCGAAACATGAAAAATCACAAGCATTACTGCTAGGGATAGCCCATCCCACTTAACTAACACGGACACTAGCGAATAGAATTCAGTTTGAAAATTAGTCTGTTACTTTCTTTCTTTTTTTTTTTTTTTTTTGTTTGACTGATGATATTTTCTCGCTCATTACCAGTAAAACACGATCATTAATCTCACAAGAAGCCGCTGCACAGTTGCCAGCATTGACTTAAAAAGGGAACTACAAAATTAAGATGTGGGCAGTTCTCGTGTGCATGAAAAAATACTGCAATATATGAGACTTAGGGTAGGGTGGAGTGAGCTTGTCTGTGGAGCAGTTTAATCACAAGGCACCTTGATCATGAAAAACTGAGACATGACATTAACGATCCCTCCCTAAATGCACATCTGTGGAAAAAGTTGCGTATTTAACAGCTTTAGTAGTACCAAAGTGAACACGCAAATCTTTCTGTTCAACATCTTTATCATTCATAAATTTCGAGATGGAATTATTTTTCCAAATGTGCGTTAATTTCGCTGTTCTTTATAGCTTGTATTGCGTCACGTTTGCATTTTCCATATTATAAATATACACATTCTTCCCCAATACAACATTGATTAGGTCCATATATACGAAATGTATAGCAGAAAGGGCGGAATGCAAGCCGAAGCTGATTTTTTGTAATATGAGTTTGAAAGTATTCCTTTATTCAACCGTTTGTAGGGTTGTAAAAATCGCTATAACATTTGAAATTGTGGATTGTTTGTCTTTTGGTATTGAAACTTTAAAGTTATTATTTGTTTACCAATCTTGAGTGCCAATTCATTTAAAGAAAACTTATATTTCCTCTTTTTCCTCGGTGTTGTAACCGTAAAATATTAATAATCATCCTCAACTGATGAGGATTATTACCCATTCATGGTACAAATAGAGCGCTCTTTTGACAAAAGTTGCTATCTTCATTTTTCAATTTTTAGGTTGTAACATATTCTAATATTTCTGGGGTCAGGAGAATCGAATGGCGCTATCAGAATTAAGCTAAAATTGATAAATACGTTAGTTAATATGTGTTGAAATATAATATATTTATCAATATACTGTATCTAAATTTGCCGAGTTTTTACGAAACTTGTTCTTTACAAAATTTGGCAATTTAAATACTATAAAATACTCTGAAATACTAGGAAACTATGACAACAGTTTAGTTGTTGGAAAAGACTGAAGTTTTATTTAAAAAAAACAACAACATAAGAACTATATCTAAAACGCTTCTGAAGCAAAATCAGCTATTTAAACTGAAGAAGATACGTGTATTTCGGATTTTTAAAGGATGATTTATGTAAAAACAACATTTTCAGGATAAAAACACTGAAGACCGGAGTGTCAAGTTTAAAAACAGTGGTGAAACAAAAGAAAAGTGCTGATAGAAAGAGAATGACAATATTAGCCCAGAATACCACGAGGAAGCTCCGCATTAGCTCTTAATCTTTCATTCTAAAGTGTTTGTGTTACGCTATCAAAATAACTACTGATGTGTGATTCAAGTTTAAACATGATTTTCTAATTATTGAATGTGTTTCCGAAGGGTTCAGAAAACCACTATGCAGAAAACTATAAAAATATGTGTAGTTTCTCTTCATTAATGTTTTAATGTAGATATTTGCTTCATATTAACTGTATTTTGGAAAGTTCCAACTCCAATATGAAATGGTAATGTATCTTTAAAAAATAAACAACTTTATTTGGAATGTGTTCACCTATTCCATTCTACTGATAAGATGCCAACATGTAATAATTTGTATAAAGAAAATTTTCACCGTGGTATGTGGTAGGGGAAGAACCCCTGAATATGAGACCCCTTTAGTAAGAATGCTAATTACTAGTTAATTAAAGCATCAACAAATTCTGCTTTTACTTTAATATATTCTGTGTAGTGTCTAATTTATCATACAAACTATTGGATGATATGAAAATGTAATAATAAAAAATATATTGAAAAACGTGAACAAAATTGCTACTGTGCTATTTTTATGAGGGGTGCCTAATAAGAGACCAAGATTTTATTCGGAATGTAAAGAGTTGTTTTAGAAATTTACAATTCAACAGTCTCTTTAAACCAAATCCTGTTATGGCACAAAATATAAAACGCCCAATTTTCAATTAATTTCATATTCTATAATTTTATATTTTGCCTTCAAGTGACCTTCCCACAAATGTCGTCCGACATTGTTCGTATTTTGTTACATAAAACAGAAAGTAAAGATAACGTTCAACGTAACAGTTACAATAGGGAAAACAACAATGAGAATCCACGTCAAACATTAAACAAACTAAATTACTTTGTGAAGAAACAAATTTCGATACAAATAAGCTCCTAATATCAGAACCAATATTATTATACGGCTTCCGTTATGAGACCTGTCTCATATACTGAACCCCCTAAAGGTTTCATAATAAGACCTTCGAAGAATAAACAAATGACTAACAATATCTTAATTATAAGTGGAAGAAAACTGGTAACTCGTTGCATGTTACAGTTCACATACTCACTGCTACGAAATAAAGCAAAGATAGAATGAATATCAAGTTATCTTCTCTCTCTCTCTCTCTCTCTCTCTCTTTCGTCTAATTCGTGTACGGGAAAAACGTTTTTGGACCACGATTTATTTTCCACACACGCTCGAACAACAATTCTCCACACAAAGAGCTGACGTGACGGAGGCGGACTTTTGCCTTCTGTTTTAGTTCTTCTCCGCTAGGTTGCAGCTCTTGCTTCAGAAGACAGATAGGGGGCTCAATTAAGGTGCCTATTCTCATATTCGGGGTTCTTACCCTAGTTAAAAAAACAGCTCTCCTGAAAATACTGTTTTTGTATATAGAAGGTTTTATGAACACGACCCTCAATTACTAGGCCCGCAATCTTAGTTTTAAAATGAAACGAACACGGACGTTTTGGATATTGTTTTTCCTCGTCTTCAAAATTTAATTTTGCTTTTCATTTTGTTCGAGGAATATTAAGATTTTGTCTTTAGTGATTTGTGTCAAAAAAGTAACAAACAATATTTACAATACGTGGTACATACTGCACTTCAAAATACACTGTGTGTAGGGCAATACGTTTACGGAAAAATATTTTTTCCACATTTATAAAAATGATATTGAAATAACTCTTAAGTGATCTTTTATTACGAATAACTTCACCTAAGAATTCTACTTGTACTCTGATTAATTATTGCGTTTGCAGAGCGTTGCCAAAATGATACCGGTACTAATATAAATTTAAGGATACATACTAACTCAAGAAGAAAGTTCATTTAAAAATCTTTCAAACATGTGTAATTTCGAGGCTACAGGAACCCAGACAGGGACTCGGCCAGGATTTTAGTTTGGGGGTGTAAAGTCAAAATTGGTAGGGTGTAAGTAGAGTTTTGCAAGATATCTGACCGCAAAACTGTTAAAGTAGTAGAGGGTGTTCTCAAGGATTTGAGGGTGACTCCCCCTCAGTGGGGCTCTAGTGGAATCACTGTACCCAGATTCACAGTTCCATAGAACTGTGACATCAAAACTGACATCATATCTTTCGACAGTGACTCAAGACTTATTTAGAAAATTACAATGACGTGCTGTTACCGTCCATTAAATTCATTTTATCTTTATATGCAGCATGAATATTCTATATGGCTTATTTCTGGAACAGATTCATGCACTTATCCCGAGGCTGCACGAGTTTAAACTTGACTTCACGATACACTTCCCATACTGCAGAGCAGCCGTTTGTTATGCGCATTGGTCTTCAAATCTTTTGCCGGATAGAAAGTTTCTTAAGTTTTTGAAGCGCCCGAAAGAGCGAAAATCGGTCGGGGACAGTTCTGGACTATGCGCTGGATGTTGTACATCTTCCACCTGATGCTTTTCGAGCCACATCCTTGTTTGGTGTGTTGTATGAGGGTAAGAGTTGCAAAAGTCTGATAACTGCAGGAACCTCAAGCTTGGAATACTTTTTCAGCATACTGCGCATCTTCTTCGTATGTTAAATGCAGACTGGTGGCTGTAGATTGACACATATTTCTGACGGGTGTTTGCGTGTCGAATACTCATCGCTTCGATATATCGATAAACACTCACGGGATCGAGATGGCGCAGTTACTGCACTCTGTATACTTAATATCAGGCAGCCCTCGTACTTTTATATTACATTATTTTAATGATTCAGTGCATGGAAAGTAAAATCTCTGATTCGTTTTGGGCTTCAACATCTTAAATAGTCTATGAATATGTTATAAATACAATATTTTCAAAACTTTGTAAACACAAAACGCCTGACATTATAATCCTCTTTAATAAATCAGAAAATAATGGAGATACAAATGACTGGTAGCATTGAAATTTAGATAAGTTGAAGCATTCGTTTCTAGTTCATAGACGTGTTCATACATAACGCGATAATAAAGTTTGTTCATTGTGGAATAAAATGGCGACTCCAGGGGAGAAAGCTGAAACTGTGTGCCAGATTATATAAAAATAAATCGGAGATTCAAACTCAAAGGAAGTTCAATCACATTACCAGAAACTGTTTCCTTCTAGAAACATTCTAATAGAGTAGACAAAGGTTTTAGAAACGGGATATGACGTAAAGATGAAGCGTTCATGATATCCTATCACAAGCAATAATCAGTTAATCATGATAAGTGTGTCCGAGAAACATTTCTACACAGTCCTAGGAAATGTATAAGAAAGGAGTGACTTGATTGTCACAGTTTTGATTGTGTACAATGTGTTATAGGAAAAGTACGGATGTACGCTTATCAGATTTAACATGTATAAACTACTGGAAAAGATAATAATTCTAAAAGAATGGATTTCGTGAGTCATCTTCAGAACAACTGAAGAGTATTTTTCGCAAAAACAATAGTAGTCAATTCTGATTTATTTATTATTTGTTTATGAGAACAAGAAAAAAGCTCTTCCAAATTCCATGTTTGCTAAAGTGCAGGGTCTATTAGATTTCCGATATAATCTGTTCACACAATACTTGTATTTTTTATATAAGAAATGTAGTGAAATTCGGTAAAAATTATGGAATATGAAAGTTTTTTTTTCTTTATTGAAGTATAAGTGACTACTGTGTTCTTGTAAAAAAAAAAAAAAAGAAAAGAAAAAACCTTCAATTGAAGATGAGTTTCTTGGAAGCATATTGCTCTCTGACTTTCACACTCTCAGAAACAATGAGTAACCATAACTACCGCGAAATGGCAAGATGCTCCTTGAAAGTTAATATTGTGGTGTGCGCTTATGCACGATCGCGTCATTGACCCTTTTTTTTTTTCATGCGAGAAAACAATCGCATCACTCAATTATATAGATATGTTATTAATTCCCACAAATCGAAGAGCTTAAACCTGACACGACGAACCACCTCATTGGAGTACCATTATTCATCATGGTTTGGTTTAGAGGAGTGGTTTCGAGGCAGTTGATTGGACGAACTGGCTCGATTCTTTAGCTTCCAAGGTTTCGCTATATATAAACCCATGGATTTTTTTCTCGGTGAATAATTATAAGACGAAAGTGATAGACACTTAGAAATTTTAAACCAGAATACGAAACTCCGCAGCCAGCAGGGGTGTCGGCATGGTTACTCCAACCTAGCGAGAAATCTAGTATCGTCTTGGTATTATGCGAGCGACGAAAGGAGAACATAGAGAAGAGAAGTGAATTAAAATATAAAATATTTGTATCTTCATTACCTTGAGACCTTTCAAAGATTAACATTTGCCAGACCAAATCATTTTGCAACAATTTATTTAATTTTCGGCATGAATGTCTTGAAGGTAAAGCACAATCAAATGTTTTATATATATATATACCTATATATATATATATATTCATTCATTTCTCTTCCTGTCCCTCCTGGTTATTCCTAGCATGCACCTCTCCATTGCTCTTTGTGTGACTCTCAATCTTTGAGTCGTTTGCGCATTCAATGTCCAAGTTTCACAGCCGTACATCATTACAGGTAAGACACATTGATTATAAACTTTACGCTTCAGACACATTGGAAGTTTGCTTTTGAAAATAAAGTGTAGTCTTCCAAAAGAACTCCACGCCATTTTACATCTTCTATTTATTTCATCAGTCAACTTTCCATTCGATGTTTTAAGCTGGCCTAGGTACACATACTCATCAACTATGCCTCATATATATATATATATATATATATACCTATATATATATATATATATATATATATAT
>JAGDQP010023938.1:0-27170 GCA_022664845.1 Lepisma saccharinum | reverse complement strand
CCTTCACCCTAATCAACCTGCCATAATTTTCTACTGTTTTTCCTCAGTCACTCCAAACGCATCCAAGGAGCAATTTTAAGTTGAAGATTTTAACGAGAATAAGTATGAGAGGTATTTCGAAATAAATTTATTTTGGCTTTATTCGCTATGTACCATTTCAGTATTAATCAGATATAACTGAAAAAGTAGGAAGCAACTTAGTAAGGATTATTGCCTTCAGGGATCGGGATAAAAGGCTTCCGCTACGAATTCAACAGTCTACTAGCTACGAATTCAACAGTCTATGGTTTCTTGATGTAAAGCTTATTTATCATAGACTTTAAGCATTTTGTCTCAGACCGGAATGGCCTCATTGAAAACTTCAATCTGGAAGATTGTTCAAGGATTTCGGATCCACCTGTTACCCCTTCCTATTCTATATCTGTGACCTTACCACCTGAACTCAGAGAATAGGTTCGATAACTGATCCACCCTGTACATTTCTGACTGAAGCAAGGTAAGGCTCGAATAAGTTATACATATTAAAACAACATTATTGACTTTGCAATCGCTGTTATTGTCCTTAATACAGAAGAAATGCATACGTTTTTGTTATATACAGGACGGAAGAACTATCGTAACATTTGCACACTGAGTTTTGAAAGAGCAAGTGACTGCAGAGCTTGCTTCTGAAGCATTCAAAGAACAAGCTGGTAGTCATGTATAAAGTCAGTGATAGATTGGCCGGGGATTTACTTATTGACTAAGGATTTCATGCCCCACTGAAGATTCCGAATATCATCCAAACCAGGAATAAAATATTTGTATTCTAACCAAAGAAGTAACAGATGAAAACTTTCACAACCACTGGTTTAGGACCACCATTCTTTACTTTACTCGGAACTTGGTAACCTACCAGCTTTTTATGAAAGGTTGGAAACGAAGAAGAATGCAACAAATACGTATTTTACCTCAAACTAAACAAAGAGGGGCTTTTTGTTTTGCATTTTTGACGCTTTCCTGGTTATTGAGTTAATGTTAAAATGATGTAAATGTTTGACTCCTTTTTAACAAATTTATTCCAAATTGTTTATCTAACTTTCGATAAGTTTAATTACATTTCATTGTTTCTGGTAATACTAATTCCGCAAGTTACAATTTAGCTGCTTGTTCAAGTTGCCGAGCATATGAAATGTGTGATAAAGGACATACGATTAGCAAACATGAACAGGAATGGCAAATTCACCTGTCTTCTCACTTCGATATTGTGTTCGCAATGTTAGCAGCACATTCGTATCACTGTTAATATTACAACGATTGCTGCCATGTTTGTTATTTGTTGATCGAGAATGAGAACTCACCAAGCAATGGAACAGTTAAAATCATTGAATGTATTCAATTTATTCAGATTGGTTGAAAAAGTTTAATTTTCTTAATTTTAATATAATTAATGTAAAATTGTGTTTGAAAATGGAAATAAAATCAGTCATCGTGTTTCGTTAAGGATGAACAGGGAAGTATAACTTGTAGTTGTGCAATGTATTGAAATCTGTGAAGTTAAAATCAAATGTTATTTACTTCAGAGTAAATTAGCTAAAACCTTATGGTGGGAACGGAATCTAGTGTTCCCAGAAAACGAAAGGAACACATTTTAAAGCCATGTTACAGCAGCACCTTATGTGACATTGTTAGAAGGACACAAAGTAATACAAAAGACCGATTAAACTCTATTACCACTTTCAATTCGATCGCTAAAGCTTCATGACATATCTTCGAATGGATGTGAGGGTCGACTAAGATCCAAACGGCTCAAAATATCTAGGTTGTGCTAAACCGGACTATTGAGGCTGATCGCCTAACACCTCATATATCATCTAAAGTCTCAGGTATGAATGTGGAAATTGTTCTATGTTGTTTACTAGTGCTTCTGACATAGGTTTAGACTGATATAGCAAGCCATAGCTATGTTTAGCTTGGCTTAGCTCTGTTGATGTTATATTAGCGTCCGTTAAGTTTGTTACGCGTAGTTAGTTTAGATTGAAGGTTAATATAAGTTAGGTTTGGTTTTACCGGATTAAAGTATATAAGCTGCTACTACCGAACATAAATTGATATGAAACTATGTTATAAAACAATTGCTAGCAGGTAGAGTTACTAACGTGAACATATGCTATATGTACTAGATAATCCCCCTGTGCACTAAAGCCAGACAATGCACATATGTTACATAATGTTGTATAAATGATTATATTACTTGTCTCGTATATTACCTGTGATTATGGGAGCAATTATACTGTTAATCAATATGTATTAAGAATGAAGGAAGCCTTGGATGTGGAAATTGCACAACAAGGCGAAGCAGTCTATTGTTTGCGAGAGCACCTATGATTAAATGCAGACTTTGATGAACAGATGGCAGACAAAATGCACTATAAAATTATGGACAACTTTGAATTACGAAACATTATTTAATGAATGGAAAATGTTAATAGAAACAAACCTGTTAAATAATCTGTTTACCCAACTTATTACTTAAAGTATGTTGTCACTCTTTTAATTGAAGAATTATGTCATATATATTGTACGATCAAGTTGTATGTCGGATAAAAGCATGTAAGAAACTCACAGAGAGCTTACTTATAGAATCATTTTAGTATTCCACTAAAATGAAATAAATACGTTTTTCCGTTTACCCATATTTTATTTCTACGGCAGAACGATTACTGGTTTTGCGAGTGTAGCATTTCTACACTAGGCCAAGACCTATAAGGAAATATTAAGTTTCGCCTCACCCATGTGCGAAAGCCTGGATTCCCTACAAGTAGGCATCTTAATAAAATATATGACGTCATCTGATCTAAAGACTAATACCCTTAGATCATTAGAGTAAAGGGTCCATGTTCGACATCTGAGTTAGTTGGTATAAGCCGAAATACAAAAAGAATAAGCAACTGTAGTAGATATTTCAAGACGAAATTGACGAATCCCATAAACAAATTCTATATTAAATAAATATGTATTGAATAACATCCGCGAATTTGCTCTTGTGTCCATCGTTGTGAAACATGCTAGTTAAAATGTAATCAATCAAATATAATTTGAGGTAATTTAAGGCTACAAGGTCTTGATAATTCGAAACCCTGCTTTACCCTGCTGATAATTCGAATAGAACAGCTACACATTATACTGAGATAACAACATTGCAAATTCGGTTTCAGCTTTCGGATGAAGAATTTTTACGGTGGTCACTGTTAAAATGTTCTGGAAATTTCCTAAATTTTCTTCCCTGTTGTAGAACATGCAATAAGCTTTCGAACAGTCGTTATATCCCAAGTTGGATGTCATTTTCGATTAAAATTGAACTTGATGGTCGTATTTTGAAAATTTATAGTAATTCTGTAACATTTCATTTTGATCCAAAGTACCCGTTGAAGTTATTCAATGAACAATTCTACGGGAGCGTAGGGATTACCTTGGATTCAAACAGATACCCTAGAGATAACAACGTTAAAATATTTTTGTATGTTTACTTTAATGCAATATCATCACGCAGAACATAGATAAAATTAAACTACTCTAAAATACGCATATATATAAGAACGAAAGAAAACGGATATGCTTATTACAGCCGAAAGCACGTACATTTTCTGCTTTAACAAAATCACAAACCAGACGAACCCCTTTTAAAAAACGCTTTATCATCAAATTTTACTTAGATTCTCGAATTCAAGGCTTTCAAGTCAAGGACATGGGAGGTCAAATTCTGGGTGTTTCTTTATAAGGAAAAATTTAAAGTGCAAAATAAATTAAGTCTGGACAAACTTCATAAACATGAATTCTATTGCGTTGTTAGTTTAACTAGAATTACGACTAGGTTGAATCGTAGCATGATGATATTTGAGGAATTTCTGACATGCGAATTGCATGTATCAGACACTTTTGTTCTTACACACTCCAATTATGGTTGCAAAGCACCAAACAGAGAAAGTCCATTTCAGTTTAGTACGCTGCGATTCAATTGTGAGAGAAACTGAAAATTGAAATACACTATGTGTAAACTAGATGTATACTTTGTATCAAGCGATACAATTTCATTAGTTTGATGGCTGTATGAGTCCTAGATATTAATAAATTCGAAACTATTTCAAATTTTATTCAACATTAAATTTAATTCAACCAATAGTAAATGTTACGGAAATTTAAACCTCTAAATTCTTTTTTCGAAATTTTAGTAGATTTTTAAACATAATTTTATTTTAAATCGCAATATTTTGAAACATTCGGCAAAGCCGACTTCTATATACAAATACCCGGCATCTCTATATATATTAATCGAGTAATTCTACCCCATAACACAGATATGCGAGTACTAATACAGCAGACATCCTTCACTCATGAGCAATGCCAGCTATAGGGTTAAAGAAGGACGAAACAAATTTTGCTATGTAAATCGAATACACACCGTTAATCAAAATGTGACCAAAACTTTGAAATTTAAAAAAAAAATCTTGAAGGGAGCAAGCGTCTATGTATACGGATAAGTTATGTATGAGTAAGACAAGTTCGGTTTCCAACTACTGATCTTGATGGATGGCATAAATTCACCGTGCCGGGGTATAATGAGATAGTGCCAGTATTTTTACAAGTTTTAGGAAAGATCTAACCATAACAATAACAGGAAGAAGTTAGATTTGCTAAGTAAACTTTCATATTGTTGCAATATGTTTGTGACAATGAAATTTGTGATCAACTTCATTATGAGTAACCGAAATGTTTAATACGTTTGAATGGAAAACTCTAAACGCAACTTTTGGTATGTAACTGATGATTATTGGAAATAATAATCGCGGAAATAGTACGTAGGAATCAAATGTACTAAACTACACGGAGATGAATTTAGTACTTAAGACAAATAATAATATTAATGACAATTCAAAGGCCATAGCTAGACCACAAGATGTAACTAAGAGTTAATAATAATTGTAAGATAATTTTATGATAATTTTATAGCAATTTATGAATTATAGGCCGAAATTATGCTTACAAAAATATATCACGTGAAACTTTGTATGCAAAAAATAATGAAATGATTTTGTGATTTAATCTACAATGTTTGTTTACTTAAATAAATAGTAATAATATTAAAAAAATAAATTGCAGTCATGTTTATATTTTTAAATCATAAATATGTGCCACGTCTATAAGATCTAAACTAAACATGCTTAGAATAAAATTCCAACGTTATTTTCATCGTGATATTCTGTTCAGTAAAAGGATACCTAAGAAAATTTGGTGAATGCGATTTTCTCGTTTAATTTTCCATAATAAGACCATTAAAATTCCATCATTTAGCTTCGTAACAACAATATTCAACTGGAATCTGAAAACCCATCCAAATTTGCATAGCCAAATTTTTATATAAATTGGTCACACTTTCTTTATATTTAAGTACGTTTTTTCATATGTTTTAAGTATTTCACATTCAAATTGTTCGTGAAATTCAATTCATTCCTATTTTTGAAAGGAACGTTAACTTTCGTTTTCTAACTTCAATCTCAGAAAAGTCCCCTGCTATAACTTACAATTAGGACTCATTTAATTTTAGTCTCCGAAAAAGGCTTAATTTTATGCAAAATGCACATTATTTCAGTAGAATCCCCATTTTGTTCGCCGACACATCCAAAAGTACTATCCAGAGACTAATCTGCATGGCAATAAAAATTGCATTAATTTATCTTCTGAGAAAATTTCTTCAGCGAAAATTTTAATCAAATCACTTTACGCATTGAATTTAATGGAAAATATCTATAAATTATAAAATAGGCACCTTTTAATAAGATAAGGATTAGACAAAGTTCCAACGCCCGTTATTTGTTCATTTAGCTTCAGAAAATGCTCTTGCTTTGTGTCTATGTATACAGAATGCAATAGCCTTCGCATTGCGCGAGCACGATCTTGTGTGAGGAATGTACTTCGCCCGCTTTCAACTACCATTTTCCTCTAATAGCCCTCTCCTTCCTTATAGACCATTGAATGCTTTCATTTCGCTTAGTGATAAGGTAACATTTTTTTCCTTACCTTGTCTTTTTAATTTTCTGAATATTAAAATCTTTTGTAATTGTAATAATAATAATATTAATAATAAATATCAAAATCTTCTGAATTTTACTATTTAAGTGATACAGCATAAATAACCCGAATAATAAATCTCAAGTTAAATAATAATAACCCGATAACTTAAATCTCAAGTTAAACCAACATAATGAATGAAAGACTAGAACACACCAAATAGCATAAAATCATGTGAAAGTTCAGCAGCTGTCTGTAGTGATTTGCTTTAGTTTAATACGTGAAACAATAACCCATCAACAAATTTAGATTTTATTTGTGTTTTGCTATGAGCAAACACATTTACGTTAAAATTAAATAGCCTGTCCTTTTGTTCCTCAATTCGGTCATAATAATAATATCGGACTAAGAGTGAATCCCATTTTAGCTACAGCAATTATGTAGAATCACAATAAAGTAGCCTAGTGTTTTCACAAACGAATAGTAACTCCTGACTATCTAGGATACGTTTCAAACAGGATCGCAACGTTTGTCGGTTAGAGTGCAGTCGCTTAAAGAAAAGATCGTTACATGAAAGATTAACACTTCAAATTTTGTATAGTGAATATACACAGGTCATGTATTACTGTAGTGGAGAGGTCCGCGATCGTGCCTCCCGCCATCTTGTAAATGACGCCATATTGAATTTTTGGGACCGTTCCTTCTCACGTTTAGTTCCTAAAGAACGAATACATCGATTTTAATGATTCTTTTAATGAAACAAAAAAGAGCCTAGATTATTGCAAATATAATAAACTTGACAAATATAGTAAAGTTTATACATTTTGATTCGTAATTTTGAATTTCAACTAGATTTTGAAACGTAATTTTGAAATTCTTATAAAAATAACATTTACTCAAAATCTACTAATTTTATCTAAAACATTTCCTAGTAAGTTTTCAAAGAACTTTTCATCGTCTTTCATTTCAGGTACAAAACGTAAAATTCGACCAAAAGTTCAGAGAGATGTCTCAAATTATGTGTTACAATGTGTGTGATTTTCTCAAGTTTCTCTGCGCGATGGAATTGAGGAATAATTTTTCTAGTATGTGTTCTTAATTACTTCTAAAAGTTCATTCCGGCTTGAGTCTGCTTTGCTAGAATCTTACAAACTGACGGACTCAAAATTATTATCTGTCTATTTGCTTAAAAATAATCTATTAGTGTAACAATATATTTCCCCCAAAGGGAACTGATTTACCTGCACATCTTCAGCCAGAAGAGAAAAGCGTTTTCCTTTTTTTTTAAAATTGCTTAGGAAGTGATACAAAAATTTGAGGAAATTTTGTGTCAAGATATATATTCTTTCTTACGCTTTCGCGTCTTCTTTGGGATGATGTATTTTTAAAACTTTTTCCTTATACAATTCCCAAACAACGTCTATTTTGGCACAGGATTCTAGCTTCCTTTGGATGCATAGTAGATAAATTGAACTGTTTTTCCTTAAAGAATGGAATCATCTTCTGATGGCAGTTAATAAACAATAGTTACACACAAAATATTTTTGCTTCAAATAAAGGCATTTTTCTTGTGACGTCTCAGAAAGATCTATTTTGATTTTTTTACATGATATATTTTTATGTTATTGAGAAGAATGGAGTCGAAGCGTGATTTTCATGTATTATAAAAAATCAGAGACATCTTGTAAAAGCTAGGTAATATTAGTTGCCTGAAAATTTCCAGTAACTTGGCTAATAAAAGACAGTTCTCATCACTTTTCAGGGATTCTGGAAGAGCGAGGAAAAAAGCCCAAACTGAAACTTGAACACAAGTTGTTCAGTTAGAAATGCAGTGTATTACTTACTGACAGGACTCATCTGCCAGTAATGAGAAAACATTAGATCAAAACAGGATGGACGGCCATAAATACGTTGTTTGAGCCCCGAAAATGAGAACAGAGTTACTCCCACGGCTTAAAACATAGTTTAGTCACTTTCTCTATTTGTTTATTAGGGATCAAAATTCCCATTGATTGAGAATATTTCGCATTTGTGCGAAAAACGCGCTCAATATTGCGGAAACATTTGATAAACATTGGATAATGATTATAATAGGAAACCCTTTTTTTCCATCTGCACATGAGAAAATCACAATGGAACTGAAAACTGAGAACGTCCCAAATCTCAAGAGAAATATATCTGTGCTTTTCCAGGATTATTGCCAATAACTGCAAATATTACCATTTGTCTGAAACATTACTAGATATGTCAAGGCAATTTCGTAAATATTTTAACAGTGCGTGAAATCATTTTAGTCACCTTGACGGAATTGGCAAGTTACATAAAGCTGACTGGATAGAATTATGTCAAATGTTTCAATTTTTGTGCTACTTTCTTTCTTTCTTTGCTGGGTGCCTCTTAAATAATGAAATGCGATTCTGCTATTATGGGGTGAAATATCCAATTTAGGCCCGTAATAATATCTTACGTACTGACATATTCACATAACCTCTAGCTTACCCGTCACTGTGCCAATTTCGTGATCAACAAAGTCCTGGATCAAAAGCCAAGTAGACCCTTTTTTGTTCTAGGAAAGGATTGCCATAGTATGGAATTGTTTCTGTTAAGCCACACACTTTATTTTTGAAAGCTTCATGCGTGACAGCACCTTGTTCGTGGTCATGAAAGTCATAAATGATAGAATTACTTTCAAATTCGTTAATGAGATGGGCAAGATTTGAGCTCTAAATCATCCATCGTTTGAATGCTGCTGGATTTTCAGTGCGATCTATAGCCTCAACAGCTATCTTGACGATTTTTTTTTATTTTCATGGGCTTTATTTAATTGAATCGCTGAAAATCATTTGATTGTCTTCCGAAAGCATAAGTTCATTTCAAACTAGTTTGCAATAAGCATGGCAACTATTTTCTTAATTATCTCCTATATAAAGTTGCGAGTTTGAATAGGATAGTCCTATGCATAAATTTAGGGTACAAGATTTCCAGAGCTTATGTGTACGGTTGGAGGCCTCTATGGGAGCTCACAATTATCAAAATCTAAAAGATAATCTAATAATCATATTCTACGATCCAAACATCAGACTTTTAAAAGATATAAATGTCCTTTAATATTTGAAATGAACGTGGAGGTCTTCAATCAGATTCCTGTGAAATCATCGATATTGAGAAATATTATTTCTTCAAAATTCTTAATGCACACAACGGAGAACTGATAAACCTATATCGCTGAATCGTGTATACACGATAGCTAGATCGAGGTTAAAATTTTGATAAAGAAATGAAAAAACAAAAATCAACAGGAAGTTGTTTTGCTCATGTAATGGAACGCTTAGATGTTGTTCCGGATGTCTTTCCCTTCCTAAGATGACATGTTTTCCGCTTCTTAAGAGGGCAACATATCAAATGGGAGATTGTGAAACAAATATTGTTGATGTTTAAGTTTCATCTTTTCAATCAGCGACATACTGTCATATGGCAATAAATATAGTAAGAATTTTGGTATTATGGAATCGTTCTGGGTAATTCGGGTTAAATGAACCAGTCAATTTTGGAAACTGCATTTCTTTAATCACTTGGCGACTGACTTTATAGTGCTATATTTACATTTCTGAATTTCTTCTATGAGAACAACTTTGAAGAATTCATTGAAATGTTTTATTTATACCATCCTTCTGTTTCTCACAAACATTCACAAAATTATAAGTATTCTCGGTTTTTAACCTGGTTGTGGTTACGGAGGTCTATCACAACATAAAATATTCAGAAGTTCTTATCTTAAAACTCGTACAGTTCACAAAGTTTGAACAGAAATTGATCTTGTCTCACATAGTTCAGAAGAAGAGCTACGAATTCAGAAAATACATCAGCCTCATTTCAAGTTTCTTCGGTATCCGTTTCCTGGGACTGCTATCTTCTGGAAGAACGATACTTATTCTTGTAAGCATTGACACATGTTTTGTGTTATTTCTCTTCAATGCCAACTAAACGACCTACAGTAACAGACGACGCATAATGACTCGTAACTAGCAACCAAATATGAACGCAATATTACACATCAAATAGAATCACCGTACGTAGAATATATTCCACATAACAGAAAAACCGGTTGGTAATTGCTACGCAGGTTATGTGTACTGCTCAAACTAAGAACACGAAACGGATTGACTGCCTAAAAAACCTCCACACTAGGTTGACCGATACACAAAACCATATATTTTTACAAGAATTTAGAACATGAGCTCACTATTCTAACCGTTATGCATTTTCAGAAACAATCAAGACATATATACTTTTCGTTAGCAACATTATTGCTCACTGTCATTACATTGAGGAACTTGAGAAAGTCACACACATTAAAACGCTAAACTTAGGATATCTCTATCAATTTGCAGTCAACTTTGAAGATTCATTCCTCAAACGAAAAATCATTTAACGCTTTGGGAAAAATTACTAGGAAGTGTTTTGGATAAAGTGAGTAGAGTTTGAGTAAATGTTATTTTTAGGAGAAGTTTTAAGCTCTAAATCAAAATTACGAAACAAAATATATAAAATTTACTATATTTGTAACATTTATTATGTTTGCATTAATACACAAATTCATTTTCTAATTAAAAGTACCATTAAATCAGTCTATTGGTTATTAAGATATTGAATGCAAAAAGAAGTGGTCACAAGAAGTTCAAGGTTGCGGACAGCTAGGTCGAGCACTTTCCCACTAAAGCAACACATGAGTGGTGTGTTTCACTATACAAAGTTTAGTGCTTTAACCCGATGTGTAACGATTTCAGCTAATCTTGACTGTAAGCGACTACACTCTTAGGCACTTGTCATCGAAACGCTCTTCTAGAACAGATATTTACGTTTATCAAGATCGAAATGTTATCCCTACAACAAACGTAGTCCGGTTCAGTCTTTCAACTTTAGAAATTAATACTATAGAATGATATATCTCTGCTCAGGAGACATGTACTTCGAGACAAATATAATTATAATTTTCAAATTTTAATCTTACAATTTAGACCTTTGATATAGTTATTTTAGAAATATTTCAACGATTTTAACTCGAACTTTAGTTTTAGTTGTGAAGATCCTAGCATGCCACTTGCGTTCAACATCAGTGCAAAACAAAACAAATTTACGTTATAAATATGTAATATTTCTTTACATATCTAAACAACCTACTACCATTTATATACAATTTTAGTTTTAGTAGGAGATCTACCGATGTCGGCAGCGCGTATAAAGGAATATATTATTCAATATTCATAATTTCGCTTCTATTTTTGTATTGATGTTATTATTTAAGTTTGGAAGATTTTTTTTAATTTAGTATTTTTAGTTTTTGTTTCTTTTTAATTCTGCCAATTTTAATATCTTTAAATCAATATTGCCAATATTTGTATTCAATATAATCAATATAGTCAATATATAATGAATAATTTCATTTAAGATTTCATTTTCATGTTATAAGCATGCAATTGCATATATAACCATAGAAGATACATTTCCATTTTCGCTTTTATTTAAATTGACTGTTAAGGTATTCAGGCAATTTTGGCTTAGGTCAAAACTTTTTTTTAGAAAACTATCAACATTTAACGTAGATTTTTTGTTCACTTGTTCAGCTTTGGAAAAGTTAAAAATACTAGTATCTTTACTTCTATTTCGCCACTTTATTTTCATTCGGTGTTTACTTCCTTTTTTAAAAATTTAGAATGCTTCTAAATTTCTTTGAAACTATTATAGTTTAACTTTTTATAGCATCAATGCAGCAAAATATTTGAATTTCATCAAGAGCCACACGTTTCAACAACCATTCGAAAAGTTTATACCAAATTCGACGCCGATCTTTAAAAATAGACAATATTTCGCTAAAAGTTTAGAAAAATTCAACAGTCTTCAAGAATATAGAGTTGTTTTCAACTTTGAACTTCAATCAACAGATCCAACGTATAATTTCGAAATATTCCAACATACTTTAAGGACAATTTTCGAATCCATTTGTCTATTTCCTAAGGTTCTTCAAGAACGTCAGGTGGCATTTGTGAAAATCAACATGGATTACTACACAGTGAAAAACAATAACATCACTATGAATTTTTAAAATTCTAAATATTTCAAACAAAAGTAAAGAATACCGAATCACCACGACTTTATCCATGAGAAAATAATTAAACCAGATTTTTTTTACCCTAAATGTTTTTAAGCTACGTAGTATTTAACTGATCATGACCTAATGAAATACATGTTACAAAATATACAATTTTAGTTTTATTAGGAAGTCTACCGATGTCCGTAGCGCATACAAACAAATATCTTATTCAATATTCATAATTATAGAAAATATTTAAAGCTTGAATCAGAATTGAGTACTACGGAATAAGTAAGCTAGCTTCTTATAAATAATTAGATAATTTTTTAGATTAAGTTATTTTACAACGGTGTACGTCAGTAAGGCTGTGGTTCAGGTTCAATCAGCTCGACGCACGATTTTTAAATTCTTTATTAGTGCTCACTTACTGCATTGATAATTAGGGTGAGTTTAGGAATGAATATTATAAGAGACACACACAAATTCCATTACACAAATTACAAATTACATTCGCTCCTGCAAAAATTACTGACTATTGAGCCGATCAGTGTAAAAAAAAAACAGATATTTTTCAACACTATTAACTGAACATATACTTAATCAAAAACGAGAGGATTATTTCCATACACTACTATCATCAATTTAACGAACAAAAGGACTAGCTATTTGTACACTGCAGCTCGTATAATTGAGCAATCACAAAGTCCTTGCGTCTGTATAATTAGACGTACATTGTGCAAGGAAGAAATATTTCCTTTTAACAAGTGCACAAAACGACTTAATATTATTTTCAAGTAGCAGCCATCAAATAAGCGTGTTAGTTACAAGATGGTGCTTGACACACAAACCTACAACGAGCTAAATTACTTATTTACAGTCTAAGGCTCGTCCAACAACATAAACAAAATTTACAATATAAATGTCTCGTATGTCATGTGAGAGTAATAAGAAAATTACCAATCACGCATTCAGCAATATCAGGGACCAATTTTAAAAAATTATAACACGTTACTGTAGATGTAACTAAACCGCAAATCTCTCTTTAATGCAATCCGGCAAAATATATTGAATTCAGTACCGTTTGTCAATTTACAAACTCGCAAAAACTGTAAACATATGCTAATAAATGTACAATACAAAAGTAATGAACGTAACCTCAAATTAAACACTCTAAGTACGTGCAGTCCTGTTGACACAACCATTGTTCAATAACAGTACGTGATCAATACAAAAACATTATCAAAGATTTATACTCAAATGATACGAATACTTTACAGGGTATGGAAAAGTAAGAGTGAAAAGGTATATTTTCATATAAACAACCCACAGACAGCTACCACTTTAATTACAGGCAACTTGAGTTCAATGCAAAGCAAACATAAAGTAACAATTACTGTACTGCTTTTTTAAGTGGAAATGTCAAAGAAAATACAAGTACAATTGTCAACATTATTCTAACATAAATACAATATATCTGAACTGCACAAAATAGCTGATTTAAATGCTATCAGCGTCATATTGTATCTACTGCTACGTCCAATTATCAATGAAAATGGATGCAGGATTGGGGTATCCCGATCCTATAATATTCATGCGTAAACTCGCCCTAATTATCAATGAAGTTAAGTGCGAACGTCTAAATTAATTCAGAGTCGCGCGTCAAGATACTAAGCTGATACAACCTGAACCACAGCCATCCACACATACACCGTCGGAATAAATCTTAATCTCAAAAAGTAGCTAATGATTTATAGGAAGCTATCTTACTTATTTCGTAGTACTGAATTCTGATTAAAGTATTAATTATTTTTTATAATCGCGTTCAATACTATGCAAGGGAATATTTTTACTTCTCGATTACATATACTACAGACTGCACTGTATATCAAGCTTCTACATGAATAGAGGCATAGATGTACATACAATTTACAACGAAGACGATTTTATTTCAGGTCTATATTGCGGAGTTGTGATATCACTTTGTTTTTACAATATCTACATCACTACTTGATTATCCTTTCAGTAAACTTGCAGTTCGTTATGTAAATACTAAGTGCATGATTCTTTACTGTGATGACCATCTGCATATTATTTCATGGGAGAACAACAAGAACAAATAATAAATACACCAAAATTGAGTGCTTTGTCCTTTTCATCCACAGAATCGCAAATCTATTAACATCGCATTGTTGCTGACGGAAGCAAGTGGGAGTGCGGGTAGCAGCTACTATTCAACTCAGTGCTTACACACTTCCACAGCCTGCAAAGCACATTTTCTATACCTTATCAACCAATAAATTATGCATAATTGTCAAATGATGAAAATATAAAGCAGTGCCTAAATTTTACTATGACTTACGGTTTGAATTCTATCAGCTTATTCCTGTAGGCGACACTTGTAAACCATCAACTTCCCTGGGTATAGTAGTACCTATAGATAAGTTACGTCACTGCCGAAGAAATAACTTGTTATTACTCTGTTGTTCAAATGAACTGTGTTTCGAAATGTAGAAGTTGACCAATCTGACCTATTACTTATGATGAAAATATCCTTACATTATGTATATCAATAGTTTGAATGCTATGCAAGATACTCAGTACCATGGAAACCTGCCATCTTGGAGTTGAAGTATTTATTTTTAGTTTCTGGTTCTCAAGGTCACTGGTTACACTTAAAAACATTTAAACGAAGTATTTTGCAAGAATATTATGCGGGAAGGTATTATTGCACACCTTCCAATATGAACGTTATAGACGCTGTTATTTTGAAGAAAGGCCACCTTCGTTCAAGAATCAAATGCATTATGCTTTGGTGGATACATTAACACTACATGTTATGTTCGTCGAAAAATTATTACAGTAATATGGTATTAATAGCGTCAACGTCCATTACGTCTAAGGTTTTTTATAGAGTACAATTATTGTAACGGCTGTATTATTTGAAACATTGAAAGCAACCAATTATCCGTTTTCTTTTACTAATTCCTAGTTCATTTATATCCCTCGTAGGTAAAACTCAAAGAACATAACGAGTATCTGTGGTACTTTGTGAAGGTAATGCCACATATACGCTGTGGCAGCTTATATAAAATGTTGATATATATTTTCTGATTTTCGAATAAAAGCTGTGATTTAATAATCATGACTGTAACGTATAGACTTTCTATTTCCTGAGATCATGCGCTCCACTAAACTTCGCAGTTTTCTCTGTTCATATATATCATTATGCGTTCTTTGTTGGGTAGGTTCTTTCCCTCCAATGTTTGTTTATAAAAGGAAAAGAGCTTTTCTCATTTTGGTATATCTCTGCTACTGCAATGCAATTCTTGACTATTCCTAGTTTGTGTGTTTAATGTGTGTTATGGGTTTCATTACATCTCCTGTCATATTCACATGCATAACTTACATTATTCAGTGCGCCTTCTCTTATCTACCGGCACTACTGCATTGTGGCATTCCTCATTTTTGCTTCAGTTTGTCCCCTACAGTGCGTCTTTCGGCCAAAAATGAAAAGTGCCACCTAACTTTATCTTTTCTACAACCAAGAAAAGTCAAGGACTTTGGAGAGACAGTTATAAGTCATAAGGTGAAGTCGAGCTGTTGTTCAATGTAAATAAGAAGGGTACAAAACTTGTTATGATATCAGGAAGTGCCATAATTAAATTATACATTCTCTTACAATTAATTCCAAAATAGATGGTTTTATATTATTTAAATACGAAGTAGTCCTTCAAATGTAACTTTCGTGTGTAGATATTTAAATTAAATTTACATAATTTTACTTCAAAATTTCTATTAAATGGTTTTAAAATATTCAAATTATATTGAACATTTGACATATAAGCAAAATAGAGCGGATGGAAACGTATTTCATAGTGAACCCTAACCTAAATACAACGACCGTCAGCACGAACATTGTTTTAAAAAATATTTTCTTTTAGTTGCATTATTCATTTATGGATAGGGATAACTGCATTTTCATCTGTTTATGATGATCCGTTTTTTTTTTAAAAAAAAAATGTGGTTCTGTGAAGAGACAATTTTTTTTTTACAATTAAAGTCACGGCCATTCCGGCGTTGTGGTTATTAAACTTAATTTACGTATATAATTTTAATCTTAAGTTTTCTCATAAATCTGTAGAACTAGAAAATCTTTTTCCGCCAGAGTTCCCGAATTCAATGCTTGATTGGTATATTGTAAACATAGAAATATACTAATGGATCAATAATTACAAGGATAATTTATTTCACAATGCGTTCTGATGTTTCCTCTGAACATATATGATTCGAGTATTAGAGAAAATGTTAAATCACAAAACAATACAAGCAGTCTCGGCTGTCATTTCTATGGTTTACCAAGCAATATCACATGTATGTTACAAAACGATTCTGTCTTTCTATTTTGCTTACCAATCAACAACAAATCCTATTGATTCTAACCAAAACTATTACATAACGACAAGAAATATTGCTTACTAAATTAAATTCTTTTTTATATTTTCTCTGAAAAGACTTCAGTTTTATTTGTCTATTAGTCACAATAACTTAAAAATACAATGATTTTCGTTTCAGCTCGAATATCAGCTTATTTTCCCCTTGTAAACATTTCCACTTCCATCTGGTGTTAGATATTGTTACAGCACTTCCGTATCGTTAAATGAACTATGAAAGGAATTCGTTAGTACCAAGTATTATCAGAAATTTCTCAGAGTGGGAGGATCAGTGTGCAAGATAGTAGGTAATCTGGAATAAAAATCGTATAATTCTGTGGTTCAAGACCATAAAATATATATGAAAGAAAAATAAATTTTCTCATGGTTTAGTCAATGGTTAGTTGTAGCTTATTATAAGATACGTATGCTGTCTATGATGCTATTTTATTGCCTCGTATTTAATTGATAACACCAATTAAATATAAGAGTTTCACACTCTGCGTCCAATGTAGATATTACGTATGACTGGATAGCTAGTTATACGCTCATTCCAAGCTATCGATAATATCTGGTCGACCCATAGTTTGAGTAGCGTGTAGGATAGCAAGATGCACTAATGTTAAATAATGATGTTAGTACGTGTATATAATGAATGCGAATCATTCCCTTGCATCATTCTTGGTCATAAAATTCCACTCTCTGAATTTTAATTTATACCTTCGGCGAAAACCAATTGATTTCTTAATGTAGATATAAGGGACTTATCGGAATTCTCGGCAACAGGTAGTAAAGAAAAATATCAGATATAAAATATCTGAATTTGAAACCATTTTAAGGCACGCACGAATGCTAATTTTGTTCGTTATAACGTCTCTCTTTAAAACGATAGTTAGTTCCATTTACCTATTAACTCAATGACAGTTCCCTTGAAACACAAAAATATGTAGTTCTGGTTCTGAAATGCTTTTCTTCACTAGGGGTGATGTCTAATCGGTGTTCATTTAGAAATAAGGCAAACAAACATTTCCATTAAATCTTAGTACAGTAATTACATTATGTACTACTTGTGATTTAATGTCAGCTATCGCCAATCATTTAAGTTTTGGTATCTATTATGACCACCCCTTCAGATGATATGCAACTTATTTTAAGGGAGCTGTTCTTTGATTTACATCATATATTACTTTTTCAAATTTGTCATCTTTTGTTAAGCCCATTAGAAATTGAGGTATGTGTTCCTGGGTGACTCAAACGTTTCAGTATATAGTTTCCTTAGTAGCAGTGAATTGTACTTATCTTTCCTATAAGAAGAACGTAGTAACGTTATTTTTTTGTAAGTATTCGTCCTTTTTGGTGATTGGCCTTGGGGGACAAATGTTCTTTTTCTGTCTTCTAATATTTCTAGTATTTCCTGTAGTTTATCCTTCCGTGAGTAATGAAAAGTTAAAAACACTTGATAAACTTTTGTAGGTTGAGGTATTACTACATATGGAGTAGTAAACAACTTTTCAATCACAAGAAATAATTTTTCAATTTTATTATTTTAAGTTTATTTAAAATCGAAAAAGTTTATGGTTTCAAAATTTAGTTTTTTTAAACTTCCATGTCAAACGCCTTGTCGGACATTCTCGACTGTACTTAAATTAATTTGATAATAATCTTTTATCTTAATGACGTTTTCTTGCCAGAGAGATTTATGTAGTTTTAAACCCTTATTCTGTCACACTGGTCCTTCTTGCAAGTGTATCACTAGAAGTTTTGCGGTTTATATTTAAGGAAGTATTTATATTTTGAATGTAGCCTATGAATGATTACCTACATTTATCGGCGAATGTTTATTATTAATTACTTTAGTTGATATTTGTGAAGTAAGTGGCTCATGTTTGTCTATAACAGTAAATGGGCCACAGTGGTTCAAGGGTGCGATTCGTCGATTAAAATCCTGCTGGTGCTATGCGGGCTTCCTGGTGGACAAACACTTGTGCGCGTGTTTTTTTGGAGTTAACCAGTTACCTCCAACTTTCTACATTCCAACCATTATCAGATCATTATCCACCATCCTGAGCCTAAGTTGCCCAGAGGCCCTTAAAATGAAATTCAAATAGAACAGCAATTTCCATATCTTCTTGTAGGACAAGAACCAATAAAGTTTGTTTAATATAGAGAGGTGTTTCCTGGTACGTAATTGGTGAAATTGCGCGGTCCTTTTGGTACTATATTGTGACGAGTCATTCTTGTTAGCCATTTCATTAAGTGAACTCCATGCTATTGGTGGTATAAAAATTTGTTACTAAAGATGGCACTTTCCCTGTCTGAACTTGATACTTACTCATTTAGTATTTTTTGTTCTTCAGTCTAGATATTCCCGTATTCGAATAAGGAACTGTTCAGGCTTGTAGTTGGGGAATTCCCCAAATGTATTCAATAGGACGTCAAGTGTAACAATCTTCTTGTTCAACATTGGTTTATGGCAGACTTGTTTGATTGTAGCTTATCTAATTAGGCTGATCGACGTGAGTAGATATAAAATATATATGTTAAAAAACATAGGCCTTAAAGAAACATTGTATATATATCAGTGTGTGTAAGTGTAAGGCTTAGCATACGTTACATGAAGCTAGTGTGCAGGTCTCTCAATTAATTACATAGTTAAATCAACAACATCTTTAGTATAAGGACGCCCTCCAGTTATGAAACTTTCATGTTCTTTGTTTACTGGATTTCGAAAGACGTTAGTTAAATTTCGTAACGTATACTACGGTTTACGTCTTATTCAAGATATGTAGTTACAGGACATATTATTCAATTACGACTTACGAACATGACATCATTTTAGACAAATACACAAACACTTTTATGATGAATTGCACAAATCATGATACATAGAGCCATTACTACATAACTTCTATTAGTAATATTTATATTCAAACTCGTTTCAAGATTTTATAGTCTTATTATTTTCTTATTTCCTCACAAATTGAACGTTTTTGTTAGTTAATATTCACTCCATAAATACGCTTAATCAGTGAACTTTTATACACATAATCATTAGTTTTTCTCTTTATTAAAGCAACACAATAGTCATTCGAACAATCATTGTAAACGAAGTGGAGCTCTGCATCATTATTACTTATTCTTGCCCACAGTTTCAAAATAATTGACAATTACAAACAAGAGATTGAATTTCAAAATTAAATACACATATAATATGTTGTCTTAATTTAGACCGCCTAGTCTTTCAGTTCGCCCATGCGTAAGTTCATTTATAGATGACTTTCCCTATTTTTCCTTCAGGCACATTGTTGTAAGGATAGAGCCAAGCCTATGTTTCTTTAAGGCCTATGTTTTTTAACATATATATTTTATATCTACTCACGTCGATCAGCCTAATTAGATAAGCTACAATCAAACAAGTTTGCCATAAACCAATGTTGAACAAGAAGATTGTTACACTTGACGTCCTATTGAATACATTTGGGGAATTCCCCAACTACAAGCCTGAACAGTTCCTTATTCGAATACGGGAATATCTAGACTGAAGAACAAAAAATACTAAATGAGTAAGTATCAAGTTCAGACAGGGAAAGTGCCATCTTTAGTAACAAATTTTTATACCACCAATAGCATGGAGTTCACTTAATGAAATGGCTAACAAGAATGACTCGTCACAATATAGTACCAAAAGGACCGCGCAATTTCACCAATTACGTACCAGGAAACACCTCTCTATATTAAACAAACTTTATTGGTTCTTGTCCTACAAGAAGATATGGAAATTGCTGTTCTATTTGAATTTCATTTTAAGGGCCTCTGGGCAACTTAGGCTCAGGATGGTGGATAATGATCTGATAATGGTTGGAATGTAGAAAGTTGGAGGTAACTGGTTAACTCCAAAAAAACACGCGCACAAGTGTTTGTCCACCAGGAAGCCCGCATAGCACCAGCAGGATTTTAATCGACGAATCGCACCCTTGAACCACTGTGGCCCATTTACTGTTATAGACAAACATGAGCCACTTACTTCACAAATATCAACTAAAGTAATTAATAATAAACATTCGCCGATAAATGTAGGTAATCATTCATAGGCTACATTCAAAATATAAATACTTCCTTAAATATAAACCGCAAAACTTCTAGTGATACACTTGCAAGAAGGACCAGTGTGACAGAATAAGGGTTTAAAACTACATAAATCTCTCTGGCAAGAAAACGTCATTAAGATAAAAGATTATTATCAAATTAATTTAAGTACAGTCGAGAATGTCCGACAAGGCGTTTGACATGGAAGTTTAAAAAAACTAAATTTTGAAACCATAAACTTTTTCGATTTTAAATAAACTTAAAATAATAAAATTGAAAAATTATTTCTTGTGATTGAAAAGTTGTTTACTACTCCATATGTAGTAATACCTCAACCTACAAAAGTTTATCAAGTGTTTTTAACTTTTCATTACTCACGGAAGGATAAACTACAGGAAATACTAGAAATATTAGAAGACAGAAAAAGAACATTTGTCCCCCAAGGCCAATCACCAAAAAGGACGAATACTTACAAAAAAATAACGTTACTACGTTCTTCTTATAGGAAAGATAAGTACAATTCACTGCTACTAAGGAAACTATATACTGAAACGTTTGAGTCACCCAGGAACACATACCTCAATTTCTAATGGGCTTAACAAAAGATGACAAATTTGAAAAAGTAATATATGATGTAAATCAAAGAACAGCTCCCTTAAAATAAGTTGCATATCATCTGAAGGGGTGGTCATAATAGATACCAAAACTTAAATGATTGGCGATAGCTGACATTAAATCACAAGTAGTACATAATGTAATTACTGTACTAAGATTTAATGGAAATGTTTGTTTGCCTTATTTCTAAATGAACACCGATTAGACATCACCCCTAGTGAAGAAAAGCATTTCAGAACCAGAACTACATATTTTTGTGTTTCAAGGGAACTGTCATTGAGTTAATAGGTAAATGGAACTAACTATCGTTTTAAAGAGAGACGTTATAACGAACAAAATTAGCATTCGTGCGTGCCTTAAAATGGTTTCAAATTCAGATATTTTATATCTGATATTTTTCTTTACTACCTGTTGCCGAGAATTCCGATAAGTCCCTTATATCTACATTAAGAAATCAATTGGTTTTCGCCGAAGGTATAAATTAAAATTCAGAGAGTGGAATTTTATGACCAAGAATGATGCAAGGGAATGATTCGCATTCATTATATACACGTACTAACATCATTATTTAACATTAGTGCATCTTGCTATCCTACACGCTACTCAAACTATGGGTCGACCAGATATTATCGATAGCTTGGAATGAGCGTATAACTAGCTATCCAGTCATACGTAATATCTACATTGGACGCAGAGTGTGAAACTCTTATATTTAATTGGTGTTATCAATTAAATACGAGGCAATAAAATAGCATCATAGACAGCATACGTATCTTATAATAAGCTACAACTAACCATTGACTAAACCATGAGAAAATTTATTTTTCTTTCATATATATTTTATGGTCTTGAACCACAGAATTATACGATTTTTATTCCAGATTACCTACTATCTTGCACACTGATCCTCCCACTCTGAGAAATTTCTGATAATACTTGGTACTAACGAATTCCTTTCATAGTTCATTTAACGATACGGAAGTGCTGTAACAATATCTAACACCAGATGGAAGTGGAAATGTTTACAAGGGGAAAATAAGCTGATATTCGAGCTGAAACGAAAATCATTGTATTTTTAAGTTATTGTGACTAATAGACAAATAAAACTGAAGTCTTTTCAGAGAAAATATAAAAAAGAATTTAATTTAGTAAGCAATATTTCTTGTCGTTATGTAATAGTTTTGGTTAGAATCAATAGGATTTGTTGTTGATTGGTAAGCAAAATAGAAAGACAGAATCGTTTTGTAACATACATGTGATATTGCTTGGTAAACCATAGAAATGACAGCCGAGACTGCTTGTATTGTTTTGTGATTTAACATTTTCTCTAATACTCGAATCATATATGTTCAGAGGAAACATCAGAACGCATTGTGAAATAAATTATCCTTGTAATTATTGATCCATTAGTATATTTCTATGTTTACAATATACCAATCAAGCATTGAATTCGGGAACTCTGGCGGAAAAAGATTTTCTAGTTCTACAGATTTATGAGAAAACTTAAGATTAAAATTATATACGTAAATTAAGTTTAATAACCACAACGCCGGAATGGCCGTGACTTTAATTGTAAAAAAAAAATTGTCTCTTCACAGAACCACATTTTTTTTTTAAAAAAAAAACGGATCATCATAAACAGATGAAAATGCAGTTATCCCTATCCATAAATGAATAATGCAACTAAAAGAAAATATTTTTTAAAACAATGTTCGTGCTGACGGTCGTTGTATTTAGGTTAGGGTTCACTATGAAATACGTTTCCATCCGCTCTATTTTGCTTATATGTCAAATGTTCAAAATAATTTGAATATTTTAAAACCATTTAATAGAAATTTTGAAGTAAAATTATGTAAATTTAATTTAATTATCTTCACACGAAAGTTACGTTTGAAGGACTACATCGTATTTAAATAATATAAAACCATTTATTTTGGAATTAATTGTAAGAGAATGTATAATTTAATTATGGCACTTCCTGATATCATAAAATATCAAAAATTATTTTAAAGGCCAGAGCAGAAGCTTGTATTCTTCCGTGCAGCAAGCTCCGACGTTGGCGTCCTTCGAAGGAGCCAAAAGCATCCAATGTCCTTTCCTTATTTTCGTTTGGCGCCCCCACCCAAGAAACCCCCTACTAGTTAAACAATAACATCGCTGTTACCTTAGCGCCAAAGGTACTAACTATTTACCTACTCTCTATAAAACAGACAGGGTGGCAACAGACACACTTCAGAAAAATGTATATTGCAATAGTAACAAGTTTTGTACCCTTCTTATTTACATTGAACAACAGCTCGACTTCACCTTATGACTTATAACTGTCTCTCCAATGTCCTTGACTTTTCTTGGTTGTAGAAAAGATAAAGTTAGGTGGCACTTTTCTTTTTTGGCCGAAAGACGCACTGTAGGGGACAAACGGAAGCAAAAATGAGGAATGCCACAATGCAGTAGTGCCGGTAGATAAGAGAAGGAGCACTGAATAATGTAAGTTATGCATGTGAATATGACAGGAGATGTAATGAAACCCATAACACACATTAAACACACAAACTAGGAATAGTCAAGAATTGCATTGCAGTAGCAGAGATATACCAAAATGAGAAAAGCTCTTTTCCTTTTATAAACAAACATTGGAGGGAAAGAACCTACCCAACAAAGAACGCATAATGATATATATGAACAGAGAAAACTGCGAAGTTTAGTGGAGCGCATGATCTCAGGAAATAGAAAGTCTATACGTTACAGTCATGATTATTAAATCACAGCTTTTATTCGAAAATCAGAAAATATATATCAACATTTTATATAAGCTGCCACAGCGTATATGTGGCATTACCTTCACAAAGTACCACAGATACTCGTTATGTTCTTTGAGTTTTACCTACGAGGGATATAAATGAACTAGGAATTAGTAAAAGAAAACGGATAATTGGTTGCTTTCAATGTTTCAAGTGTATGCTGCTTAAAATATGTTTCATAATATTATAAGATAATTTCGCTTCAGCTGCATATGTGGCTAGTATCGAAGGTAACACATTGCCATTATGCAATAGAAAAGTTTTGACTGGTTTTAAACAAATCTAGAAGGAGTCTGCACCCATCTGCTTTATGTTGTGCGTTCAGGAATATAACTCCATATTCCGTACTAAAAAACACTCTATGTCTTACGGTTTCCGGAAACTGACACCTACACTCACTCATCCAGAAGATGCCGTTGCTGCAGTCTCGAGGTCTATAGTTCTGCTTACACTTCGGAAGTTTTGGGTCCCTAATATGATCGCTCAATTCACATTTCTAAATTTTGTGTGGTTTACTTGAAGAAGTTATTGGCTGATATGCACGGTCATTGGCAGTTGAAGAACGGGGTGTATCTTCAGAATATTCTGACAGTTCACTATCACTACTTGGGGAAACTTTAACTAGAGGATAAAGCAAACCATCGTCGTCGGAAACAGGTTGCACGAAGGATTTCCTATTTCGATATTCATGAGTCCATTTCTCTCCTTCTAAGTTAGTCCTTTCTTCAGTGGAGTCACCGTAGAAAAGTAGCAATTTCCTAAATTATTGATTGTTTCAGGCTAAACGACATGCTCAGCAAAGCGCTCTTTTTTCATTCATTCACAAGTTTGAAGTAGAAACATATGTCGTCCAAGACTTGTGTAGAGCCCAGGGTTTGTCTGATCTACTATCCGGTAGCTAAAGTACAGGACATATAATAATTTCAGTGATGAAAATAATGATCATTACAAGGGATTGAAACGTCACCTCCCCGTATATGTATGCCAAACTTTATCTGAATACTAGGGCATACGGAATAAGTAGCTGCATTTAACAAAAGTGTTCCCTCTAGTAAACGGCACACGTTTAAACGAGATTGTTATGACGTACATACAAGATAGTCACAGATTTTGGCATCCGTTGCTACATCAAGTTTCCAAAACAATGCTTTCCTACGTGAAATGTTGTCGATCCCATTAAGTGATATATACGGTATAGGATATTTCATATACACATAGTTGTTGAGTTTCCGAAATTAGAAATATTTGAAATGGATAACTAAATATTTATTTTCTTATTCAGATCATTAGTTCCATCATGTTTTCAGGGATTTACATGCCATTTTGACCATCGGTAGGCCCTGAATCCAAGAAACTTTTAAAACTCCTCGTTTTCTCTTTAACATTTCTTCTTCTATACCTTCTACTTTAGTACTTAGAATGTATATAAACAGTTTACCAAATAAGAACATATTTCATCCTAAATATAATGAAGCTTACTTAATCTTTCTGTTTCTATCAAGGAAACTATAGCGATGGTTTAAAGTTCATGGAACTGCCATTTAATTATGAAGGCTTGCACTTACCACTGTCACATAGTCACTTGTATAACATGACAACAAGAGCCAATGAACGGAAATGAATGTTATTCACGTATTAGGGACCTAAAAATATTTAAAGAAGTCCTCTTTTCATTTATGTAAAAAAAATGTTAAAGTTGGTTGAACAGTGTTATCCAAAAGGTAATCAGTTAGAAGGTAAACGTCATGGATGCAGAATGATTTTATACAACAACTTGCTAAGAATTTACAGTCTAAATGTGGACGTGTATTGTAGAAACACCATGTTCACATCACGTCTGTTGACCACCACTGGATACCTGAGGACAATTCGATAGTGCATTCCATATGTTTCAGAATTATAGCAATCTGCATTTAAAGTCTCGCCTTGCAGACCGAATCACTTTACTGCTACAGAGGTCCACCACACAATCAGCAAGGCTTATTTTGAGAGGAAGGTTGATTTTGAACAAGGTCCCTGATCGTTGATCCTTATCCATCCTTTGTGCTGGTTGTTTACGATAGTCATGATATTTTCATTTTAACCCTTAACATCCTAGTGTGTTCACATGGACACGCAAATAAGGATAATTTTTTTATGCCTACAAGATTTTGTGTGTGGAATTTTGTGACCTGGATACTCTGTTACGAGTGGCTGAACATACGTGTCTTTTGTTTGCATAGTGCAAAGTCTGGATAAAAAGCAGTTGAGATTAGTCCAGCTGAATAGTTTTGGCCGCGTTCCTTTACACTGGAAAATTATGAGTGTAGATACCAGGTATGTATTTATTACGTAATTATTACAGTTGATTATTGGGAAATAACTATTTATATTATTCACCAGCATTGTAGTCTAACATGTTATATTGTTGGAAATCGTGTGTTCATAATTCTATGCATTCAGCACGTAAACAAACTGATGCGTGTCCATATGGATACGCTGGGCAGTAATGATGTCAATTTGATCTAGTTATGAACGAAACTAACTGGAGGTTGTACTTTATATGACGCACTCCATGTAGGACTATCACACAATAAAACCCTTGTACACTATGCATAAAGTGTTAATTTCTCGATTCATAATAGTTTTGTACTAATTGCAACACGAAAGAACCGCTAATTTAGTTTGTCATCTTGTATATAGAGTATAGAAATACTTGCGTAACCCTTTGAATGCACTATCCTTCCCTGGACGCACTTCACAAGTAATTTCTGAATACGCGTCTGGATGGAAACCCATAATGCATTACTAAAATTTGTTTTATGAATCAGTAGAGCAATTCTAATGTAGTAAATATGTCGTAAAATATTTAAGAGTTCCCAGTGTTTTAGTTGTCATTCTCTTTTATTACTGTTTTGAAACTAAACTACATGTAACTTACATAAGTATATATATTTTTTTTCAGTGGATTGCAGAGCTGTCTAGCGCCAGAAGTAACAGTGCAAGAGGCATTAGATATACTCTTCGGGCAGGAGCACACAGATGCTCCAGTAGCTGATTCAATTTTCATCTATCCACCTGATCCTGCCGTGCAGAGCGATGAGGATTCTGCAGACGAAG